>SSNS01000087.1:780222-907722 GCA_006937985.1 Aphyosemion australe
CATCAAGAAAGCGACAGCGAGCATCTGACACCAGAGGGACGCCAGGCGATGACTTTTCTGATGTTGGCATCATCATCATGGAGAGGGTGATGGTTCTTCAGGATCTGGATAACGAGACTTTTTTAGTCCTTGAACACATTACCTATCACACCTCTGCAACACTTGGATGTGATTTAAAAGATGGGAATGGAGTTGGACGTGACTAAACTCTGGAGAAACTGAACTGAACTGTTCCTGTCAGGAAAGCTCACTGTTGTGTATGTGAGGTGGATGGCTCCAGGTTAGAGGACATTTTTATTTCACACTTGCTTCTATCTATTTAAAGGTTGAATCTCCAGATGAACAATCAGCAACCCAAAACAAATCACTTCATTGTTAAGTTTATTCTGTTACTGCCATGTGGATGGGACCTCCTGTTTGCTTTTCCTCCCTGTACAAGTTCTCTGATTGGTAGCTTTCTTCAGCTTTAGTTTGTATTTACTATTTACAGGTGAAGAGATGGATAATTTTACAATCCTGGTACCTATGAATCGATACCGGTACTTAACGGTACCTATTTTTGATACTTTTGAGTGTTTAATAATTAATTAAATCTCCTTTTTAATTAAATATTTTTGTTCTCAATAACCATGTTTGATCAATATCATGATAAATAACACACAGTTTATTTTATCATTGTAGTGTTGTACAAAATTCTCCAATATGAAAACCTTTAATCACAACTGTTTCTAAACGATGCAGAAACTAAAACCCAGCTTCATGTGCTCCTATTGCTCTCCTTTCCCCTCTGGACTAATTGTGTGATGGTGGGTTCTTGTAGTTTTATAAACTGCAAATTAAACTGAAGCAAACATCTTTGCTGTGAACTAAATTTACTGTGTATCTTCATTCCTTTACTGATCTCTGCATTTATGAAGTTTCAATTTGGAAATGTATTTTTAAAGAACTTCCTCTACCACATTATTGTAACAACTTGAATGGAATTATATGTAAACATGACCTATAGTTTCCTCAATTTGTGAATTTCCAGCTGTTTTTGAAATTACAAATGTTTGTAAAGCTTAAGCATGGTCTCCTTTTATTGATTGAGCAGTTATTGTATATATTTGAAGTGTAATTGTTTTATTTATTGTCTAAATTTGTGACTGAGCAATAAGCAGTTCAGCAGGTATGGCCCACATCCGGCACCCATGGCAGATCTGGCTCACATACCACAATGAATGACGGCCCACCACTGGCCCACATCTGGTTTGCCGAGTCCGAGCCGCCCCTGCCTGAGCTGGGCCTGGTGTGGGCCAGTGCAGGTTACCACAACTGGCCCAGTGCTGGAACGGCTATGGGCCATACATGGCCCACCTCTGGCAAACTGGCCTGGGCCAGTGGGGGCCCCTCATTCATTGCGGTATGTTGGCCAGATGTAAGTGCCAGATGTGGGCCACATCTGGCCCAGACCAATTTTGCTACCTGGGTATTTCAGACTTCAAAAACAAAACCGAGATAATCCAGAAAATTAAAGACATTCCTCTCTCCACAAAGACAAGGACCATTAAAACGACAGGCGACGTCACCAATCAGCAAATCAAAGACATTAATTCAGCTCCAGCGTACTCAAATACCTGTGATGAGTCGTGTGATGTGATCGATATCAGACAGTGCTGTTATGCAGGTATGTGAGCTGTGATGGGCCGCAAGAAGAAATGATCAAATTAATACCACTGATTAATATTGTAATGGAAGTTAAAACGTAAAGCACCAAATATCATACAGCAGAGTCACGTGGTGTGTTGTTCTCTCCAGGATGCTGCAGGAAAATAAACATTTAATCATGAATGCTCATTATGTATTTGTAGCTTACTTAAGGTTGGTTTATGCTTGACGCGTCCGCGAGGTCCGCGAGGCTCCGCGCGGCAAAATTACGTCATTTTAGCAACCACGCCCCTCCGCGTGTCCTCCGTGCGGCCCAAAGTTTCCGCACCGCGCACCTAGGAAATTTTCTAACTACGTGGACGGTCCAGCGCGGAAAAACATGGTGGACTGCAAGAGCTCTAACATGTAACATCATACATCATACAAACATCTCTATGATTCGGCCCATAAAGATCACCGTGATCAAAATAATGTTAATAATTTGTGGAGTAAAATTGCTCACACTCGGAAAAGACGAGGAAGCAGTAAAAAAGTGTAAAACATCAGTGATTTCTACTTCTACTATGGTGTAGTGTTTTAATGCATGCCGTAGAGCCTCATGCCACCCCGCACTCTGGGAGAATATTGGCTCACAGCGGAGACAAGCAGCAGAAGGTAGGAAGGAACTAAACGCTGCAAAGTCCGACGCGCGTTCCATCCGTGCGTCTCATTTCCGCGCGGAAGGTACATGCGTCAAGCATAAACCAAGCTTGAGTCATTTTGATAATAGGCTAATATACACTTACAACCTGTGTTGCCTTCATATAAGGCTTATATAAGGCTTTTCATTTTTTGCGGCTCCAGACAGATTTGTTTTTTGTTTTTTTGGTCCAATATGGCTCTTTGAACATTTTGGGTTGCCGACCCCTGCACTAGGGTCAGAGTTTGCTTAAATCTGCCACATTTTCCCAACACGCTTTGAGTAAAAAAGTAACTTATGTAATTTTTAGACCATTTTGAGCGTAAGCAGCTTTAGAAATGAGCTGGTTAGCTCTTTCAGCAGAAAATGTGGACAACTGAATATTTTTAGCACAAACACGAAAGTTGAATGAATCTGAACAATAGGGATGTGTATTGGTAAAATCCTGGCGATACAATACGTATCCCGATACAGGGGAGACGATACGATATATCACGATATATTGCGATACATTCAGCCAGACGATATTAGCGATTTTTTTAGACTGAACTTATTGTAGGAAAATTCAATAAACAGTCCAAACGGATACGTAACATGTTTAACATGAGGTATCTGAACCATAACAGAGGGATTTACATTTCAATGGTGGAAACAAAACCCACTGCACACTGCTGCCAACTAGTGGTCGGCGTTTGAATTGCACCAAAAGAAAAGAAAATACACAAATGTTTGCATGTAAATTCTTCCAAAAATTCAATACGTGGCTTTTGAATATCGATATAATATTGCAAGAAAAAAAATATCACGATATATTGCCATATCGATATTTTCTTATATCCCTACTGAACAAGTCAAAAATGTTGCATTAAGGAAACATAGAAAGTTAATTTCAAATAGAAAATATTTCTCCTTTCCAGTAGTTTATCCTGTTGTTTCAGTTACAGCTGAAAAAAAAGTCTTGATGTTCCAGTTTCGAGAATAGAAAACACTTTAACTGTTGTGTGTCATCTAAGTTGTTCTTTTTATTTTAAACATTTTTATGTTATCTGGGAATATTTTGTAGGAGAATTTACTACCAGTAAACTTTGATTTTTCATTAAAGCTGTAACTGTTTACACAAATTAAAACTTTATTTTCCTCTTTGTTCCCTCATCGTACCAAAAATGAGCCAAACCGCGACGTTAAAACCAAAGAAGCTACTGAACCAGGATTATAGACGTAGCGTTGACCTATAACCCATCTATGTGTAGACAAATAAATCACACTGACGCATCTTTACGGAAAATGTGTGGACATACCAACAAAAACGATTTATTAAAACAACAGAATGAAGATAACTTGGCAGGAAGCTGAACAAACTTTAAAAAACACAAAACACTAAGAGAGAATAAAAAACTATTTACAGTCTTTACAGAAAGTTCTTAGGGCTGTAAACAGCCGAGTCCATGTATTTGTTCTTGGTTTGTCCGTTTAAAGAACAAACAAGGTAAAGAGTCCAGCGGTCACTGAGCAAAAAATGCTTTGGGAGGAAGACGGAGAAAAAAGGACAATAGTAAAAAATGCAATCCTCCTTGTCCATGTGACTGCCGTCCTGTGTCATGTAGTTTGGTGTGTTTTTGTCCTCGTGTTCCAGTTCTGTCTGACAGCTCTCTTCATGCAGGCCTGGAGGGGGGTCCACTTATTTTAGGAGAGCCAACGGTGTTTTAGAAGCTGCTCCAAAGATGGACGATTCTCAGGGGTTTTGGTTAAAATGCCCCTGAGAAAGTCTTTACATCCTGGAAAACGACACAGAAGAACAAGAGTTAGGGCTGGAGCAGATCAGCGTAACACCAAAGACCCAGAACCGGTCTGGACCGACTCTGAGACGTGTACAAATGTTTGTCTTACGTGGAGACAGCCTCTTCCTGATGCGGATTTTATTTCGCAGGAATCTTTTGGTCCTGAACCACCAATGATGTAAAATGTCGTAGAGCACAACCCCAACCTGCCACACGGTCGATGGTCCTGCTGTGTAGGCTCTACGGGTGAACCATTCAGGGGGGGCATGTTCCAGTGTTCCTAGACCACACATAAACATCAGGCATTATCAACAGGAAGTACACAAACTTTGAGAGATTGAGGGCATGAACCCATCTACCTCTTACATGCTAAGCTAATGCTAACCACAACATAGACAAAGTAAAATCTTACCAAAGAATTCAGAAGGATCAGATGATTCGTCCGTGAAGCAGCTGCCTCCAAAGTCGATCAGCCGGACGATTGGAACAGCTGCTTCTGTGACGATGAGGAGGTTCTCCAGCTTGATGTCCCTGTGGAAGATGCTGTTTTCCTCTAGATGAACAGCTGCTTCCACAAGCTGCTTAATGAGAACCTAAAAGACAGAAGTAGAAAAGTCAGACTTTCAGGAGTCCTGGGTGGTGTTATGATGTATCTTTAGATCATCCATCCTCTTACCTTAGCCTCAGCCTCCTTAACTGGTCCCTCCTCAACGTAATGGAGCAGGTCCACTGCAGGGACTGGTCTTTCCAGGACCAGGATGAGCTCCTGATCCAGGTCGAACCAGTCCAGCAGGGACACTGGCGCCGACGCCCCTCCTGTCCTGGTACGTTTGCTGTCTAGTTTGACCATGACAGCAACTTCATTTGGAAGTTGCTGCCCGTTTTCCTCCTGAACCACAACAAGGATGAAGGTCAGGGATGATAATCTCAGAATTCATCTGTTATCCAGTCAGAGAGCAGATTAAAAACACACTGCTGCTGCTGCTGCTCACTTACCGTGTGTGTGAGAATGTCCTCTTTCAAAATGCGTTTGATAGCCACCTACAAGACACAATCAAGACTTTGGTTAGCGCGCAAAAGACCAGACTGTGTGTGTGTGTGTGTGTGTGACACTTACCGGCAGAGAGTCTCTTATGCGGTATCCAGAATAAACCGATCCGAAGCCTCCTGCCCCGAGTTTGTCCAACTGGAGATATTTGGACTCAAACTCTTCTGAACACACAGATAAACACTTTGTTATTTGATCACGTGAATGAACAGACGTTTTTTGCCTTGCAGAAATTATAACAGGAATAGGGAAAACTAACATTTCATTAGGTCCACATTTGTCCTGGAAACATTGATACGAAACATCTTCCCTCAAATCTGGACCAGGTTGATATCAGACAGAGGATCCTCAGAGCTGTGAATGTGACATGGAGATACTGTGTTGGCGGGCGGGGCAAGGGGTGAATTGCACGGGGTAGAGGGGTGGGAATCGGCGAGATGGATCAGGTGGGTCAATGAAGCTTGATGTGAGTTGGGGCAGGGGGAGGGATTCCTTCGGTCTGTCAGTTTTGTGTTGATGTAGCTCTTCCAAGTGTTCAGAGCAGAGATTGTCTTGTGCGGATGTCGTTTGCACCAGCATGAATGATGAGCTGGTTAGCGGCTGGATGTTTAGCAATGATTTCAGGGAGTCTTTGTCCCAAGTCAGCGACTGTGTCCTTGGGAAAGCAGTAAGTTTTGGTGTTTCTGGCATTTAGATCCAAATTCTTGACATGGAAATCCCCCACTATGACTGTCTGAGGCTCAGCCTCAGAGTTGTGCCTCTTTAGACGTAGAGGTTTAGTGATGTTACTTGCATTCCTTACCCTGTTTTGTGGGGAAGAGGGGGGGCTCCTCAGTTCATCTGATCCCGCTTCGTTCAGCAGTGGCGTGAATCTATTTTGAAGCTGTATGCCTGATTGATGCTTTTTAATCTTCGTTTTTGCAGCTCCTTGCTGTTGTGTTCTGTTGACACGATGAGGCCTGGACGGAAGCGCTGGCCAGTCGTTAGCATCGGTGATAACTCCGTGTGAGGCTGAAGCCGGTTTTCCTCCTCTGGCTTTCCAGGGACATGGTTTACTCTTTGGCTTAGCACCAAGAGTATTCCACGGAGGACTGTTATTGTGAGGCAGAGAGCCCTCTGGCCTCTCTGTAGAGGAATTGCTGTTGCTGACCGGCTGTGGGCGGCCGTCTTCCTGTCCGGCATTTCGAGAAGATGAAAGGGTGGTGTCATTCCAAGAAATCCATTTACCTCCCAGTTTACCTCTAATCCAGAGATTTTATTCTCAATAACTGTGATTTTCTCAAGACGTTTTTGGAAATCTTCTGCAGAAAAGGAAGGCATAGTGCTGGGTCCACGCAGTCAAGTCCTTGAAGATCAAAGACGTGGCAAAACAGGGCTGAAGCAAACTCCTCTGTCAGTTTACTAAAGAGATCCCAGCGTTTTTAAAGAGTCCAGCGGTCACTGAGCAAAAAATGCTTTGGAAGGAAGACGGAGAAAGAAGGACAATAGTAAAAAATGCAAAATAAGCAGCAGCGAAGAGAGAAGCGTCTGCACTGTAGCGAGGCAAGATAAGAGGACAAACAAGGTAACGTGTCCAAGCTAGGAGGAAGATACAGGAGCAGGACTCATCTGCTTGAGAAGAAGAATCTTCCTCTTCTTCTGCAGGACTTAAAGTCTGTCATAAAATCTTTCTCCTCACTCAGCTGAGTCTTCAGCTCTACTTCCTCCTCCTCCTTTAGCACCTCCTCCTCCTCTTGCTCCTCGATGATGTCCTCATTCTCCTCTGCCCTGATATCCTGTTGTCCTTATTTGTATCCTCCTTGTCCATGTGACTGCCGTCCTGTGTCATGTAGTTTGGTGTGTTTTTGTCCTCGTGTTCCAGTTCTGTCTGACAGCTCTCTTCATGCAGGCCTGGAGGGGGGCCCACTTATTTTAGGAGAGCCAAGGGTGTTTTAGAAGCTGCTCCAAAGATGGACGCTTCTCAGGGGCTTTGGTTAAAATGCCCCTGAGAAAGTCTTTACATCCTGGAAAACGACACAGAAGAACAAGAGTTAGGGCTGGAGCAGATCAGCGTAACACCAAAGACCCAGAACCGGTCTGGACCGACTCTGAGACGTGTACAAATGTTTGTCTTACGTGGAGACAGCCTCTTCCTGATGCGGATTTGTTTTCTCAGGAATCTTTTGGTCCTGAACCACCAATGATGTAAAATGTCGTAGAGCACAACCCCAACCTGCCACACGGTCGATGGTCCTGCTGTGTAGGCTCTACGGGTGAACCATTCAGGGGGGGCGTGTTCCAGTGTTCCTAGACCACACATGAACATCAGACATTATCAACAGGAAGTACACAAACTTTGAGAGATTGAGGGCATGAACCCATCTACCTCCTACATGCTAAGCTAATGCTAACCACAACATAGACAAAGTAAAATCGTACCAAAGAATTCAGAAGAATCAGATGATTCGTCCGTGAAGCAGCTGCCTCCAAAGTCGATCAGCCGGACGATTGGAACAGCTGCTTCTGTGACGATGAGGAGGTTCTCCAGCTTGATGTCCCTGTGGAAGATGCTGTTTTCCTCTAGATGAACAGCTGCTTCCACAAGCTGCTTAATGAGAACCTAAAAGACAGAAGTAGAAAAGTCAGACTTTCAGGAGTCCTGGGTGGTGTTATGATGTATCTTTAGATCATCCATCCTCTTACCTTAGCCTCAGCCTCCTTAACTGGTCCCTCCTCAACGTAATGGAGCAGGTCCACTGCAGGGACTGGTCTTTCCAGGACCAGGATGAGCTCCTGGTCCAGGTCGAACCAGTCCAGCAGGGACACTGGCGCCGACGCCCCCCCTGTCCTGGTACGTTTGCTGTCTAGTTTGACCATGACAGCAACTTCATTTGGAAGTTGCTGCCCGTTTTCCTCCTGAACCACAACAAGGATGAAGGTCAGGGATGATAATCTCAGAATTCATCTGTTATCCAGTCAGAGAGCAGATTAAAAACACACTGCTGCTGCTGCTGCTCACTTACCGTGTGTGTGAGAATGTCCTCTTTCAAAATGCGTTTGATAGCCACCTACAAGACACAATCAAGACTTTGGTTAGGGCGCAAAAGACCAGACTGTGTGTGTGTGTGTGTGTGAGTGTGTGTGTGTGTGTGTGTGTGTGTGTGTGTGTGTGTGTGTGTGTGTGTGACACTTACCAGCAGAGAGTCTCTTATGCGGTATCCAGAATAAACCGATCCGAAGCCTCCTGCCCCGAGTTTGTCCAACTGGAGATATTTGGACTCAAACTCTTCTGAACACACAGATAAACACTTTGTTATTTGATCACGTGAATGAACAGACGTTTTTTGCCTTGCAGAAATTATAACAGGAATAGGGAAAACTAACATTTCATTAGGTCCACATTTGTCCTGGAAACATTGATACGAAACATCTTCCCTCAAATCTGGACCAGGTTGATATCAGACAGAGGATCCTCAGAGCTGTGAATGTGACATGGAGATACTGTGTTGGCGGGCGGGGCAAGGGGTGAATTGCACGGGGTAGAGGGGTGGGAATCGGCGAGATGGATCAGGTGGGTCAATGAAGCTTGATGTGAGTTGGGGCAGGGGGAGGGATTCCTTCGGTCTGTCAGTTTTGTGTTGATGTAGCTCTTCCAAGTGTTCAGAGCAGAGATTGTCTTGTGCGGATGTCGTTTGCACCAGCATGAATGATGAGCTGGTTAGCGGCTGGATGTTTAGCAATGATTTCAGGGAGTCTTTGTCCCAAGTCAGCGACTGTGTCCTTGGGAAAGCAGTAAGTTTTGGTGTTTCTGGCATTTAGATCCAAATTCTTGACATGGAAATCCCCCACTATGACTGTCTGAGGCTCAGCCTCAGAGTTTTGCCTCTTTAGACGTAGAGGTTTAGTGATGTTACTCGCATTCCTTACCCTGTTTTGTGGGGAAGAGGGGGGNACTGTTATTGTGAGGCAGAGAGCCCTCTGGCCTCTCTGTAGAGGAATTGCTGTTGCTGACCGGCTGTGGGCGGCCGTCTTCCTGTCCGGCATTCCGAGAAGATGAAAGGGTGGTGTCATTTCCAAGAAATCCATTTACCTCCCAGTTTACCTCTAATCCAGAGATTTTATTCTCAATAACTGATTTTCTCAAGAAGGTTTTGGAAATCTTCTGCAGAAAAGGAAGGCATAGTGCTGGGTCCACGCAGTCAAGTCCCTGAAGATCAAAGACGTGGCAAAACAGGGCTGAAGTAAACTCCTCTGTCAGTTTAGTAAAGAGATCCCAGCGTTTTTAAAGAGTCCAGCGGTCACTGAGCAAAAACTGCTTTGGAAGGAAGACGGAGAAAGAAGGACAATAGTAAAAAATGCAAAATAAGCAGCAGCGAAGAGAGAAGCGTCTGCACTGTAGCGAGGCAAGATAAGAGGACAAACAAGGTAACGTGTCCAAGCTAGGAGGAAGATACAGGAGCAGGACTCATCTGCTTGAGAAGAAGAATCTTCCTCTTCCTCTGCAGGACTTAAAGTCTGTCATAAAATCTTTCTCCTCACTCAGCTGAGTCTTCAGCTCTACTTCCTCCTCCTCCTTTAGCACCTCCTCCTCCTCTTGCTCCTCGATGATGTCCTCATTCTCCTCTGCCCTGATATCCTGTTGTCCTTATTTGTATCCTCCTTGTCCATGTGACTGCAGTCCTGTGTCATGTAGTTTGGTGTGTTTTTGTCCTCGTGTTCCAGTTCTGTCTGACAGCTCTCTTCATGCAGGCCTGGAGGGGGGTCCACTTATTTTAGGAGAGCCAAGGGTGTTTTAGAAGCTGCTCCAAAGATGGACGCTTCTCAGGGGCTTTGGTTAAAATGCCCCTGAGAAAGTCTTTACATCCTGGAAAACGACACAGAAGAACAAGAGTTAGGGCTGGAGCAGATCAGCGTAACACCAAAGACCCAGAACCGGTCTGGACCGACTCTGAGACGTGTACAAGTGTTTGTCTTACGTGGAGACAGCCTCTTCCTGATGCGGATTTGTTTTCTCAGGAATCTTTTGGTCCTGAACCGCCAATGATGTAAAATGTCGTAGAGCACCACCCCAACCTGCCACACGGTCGATGGTCCTGCTGTGTAGGCTCTACGGGTGAACCATTCAGGGGGGGCATGTTCCAGTGTTCCTAGACCACACATGAACATCAGACATTATCAACAGGAAGTACACAAACTTTGAGAGATTGAGGGCATGAACCCATCTACCTCTTACATGCTAAGCTAATGCTAACCACAACATAGACAAAGTAAAATCGTACCAAAGAATTCAGAAGGATCAGATGATTCGTCCGTGAAGCAGCTGCCTCCAAAGTCGATCAGCCGGACGATTGGAACAGCTGCTTCTGTGACGATGAGGAGGTTCTCCAGCTTGATGTCCCTGTGGAAGATGCTGTTTTCCTCTAGATGAACAGCTGCTTCCACAAGCTGCTTAATGAGAACCTAAAAGACAGAAGTAGAAAAGTCAGACTTTCAGGAGTCCTGGGTGGTGTTATGATGTATCTTTAGATCATCCATCCTCTTACCTTAGCCTCAGCCTCCTTAACTGGTCCCTCCTCAACGTAATGGAGCAGGTCCACTGCAGGGACTGGTCTTTCCAGGACCAGGATGAGCTCCTGGTCCAGGTCGAACCAGTCCAGCAGGGACACTGGCGCCGACGCCCCCCCTGTCCTGGTACGTTTGCTGTCTAGTTTGACCATGACAGCAACTTCATTTGGAAGTTGCTGCCCGTTTTCATCCTGAAACACAACAAAGATGAAGGTCAGGGATGATAATCTCAGAATTAATCTGTTATCCAGTAAGAAGTCAGAGAGCAGATTAAAAACACACTGCTGCTGCTGCTCACTTACCGTGTGTGTGAGAATGTCCTCTTTCAAAATGCGTTTGATAGCCACCTACAAGACACAAGCAAGACTTTGGTTAGCGCGCAAAAGACCAGACTGTGTGTGTGTGTGTGTGTGTGTGTGTGTGACACTCACCGGCAGAGAGTCTCTTATGTGGTATCCAGAATAAACCGATCCGAAGCCTCCTGCTCCGAGTTTGTTCAACTGGAGATATTTGGACTCAAACTCTTCTGAACACACAGATAAACACTTTGTTATTTGATCACGTTTGTTTTTCTCGACTCAAACAAGAGTCACTTCAGCAAAATCTACTAACTTTTATCTGAGGATGAATCAGGTGCAGGAGGCTGTCTATCTGGGCTGTTGGACCCCGTAGAGTTGCTGACCTCCACACTGACCTGGTCCTTGCTGGTGGATGGTTCGCCTCGGTCAGATCTGGACCTCTTTTTGGGGGACTCCTTGTCATGGCTGATGTACCTCTTTCCTGACTGGTTCTCTGGTTCAAAGCGTCTTCTGCTGCTCTCTACAAACATGGAAAGGAATGAAAAGTTAGTTGGTCTGAACTTTTATACAACACGTTAAACACAACACACATATCTGATGCTATAAAACAAAATGAAATGACACTAGGCTGCATGTGCTGTATGTTTTGGTCATGTTCTTAACCTGAGGAGTCTGGGACCTGCCCTTGAAATACATGGAGGAAATGCATTCACACCTATTGTTAAGTCAGCCTTAATGCAGCGCTAACAGAAGCAAGCCCCCATACAGCATAGCGACCGTCCAGGTCATGACGTGTGTGCAAATACTTTTATTGTGAAGAGGACAGTGAGAAAAAACGTTGAAGCAGCTTTTTGATATTTTGTACAGTTTTGCTAAAATCACTGTTTAATTTTTAGGATCATGCAGGAAAAGTTGAAGATGGTTTCTGTAGATTAGAGGATTCTGGGCCTAATCTGCTCCAATCAGGATGAGCTGTGAGAAAACGGTAAGTCCTACAGACATGAGAGTCAAGCATGCTGGAAGAGGTGCTGGCATAGGGATGTATGCTATTTATGTTTAGTCAAGTTAGTTGTTACTTTGCAGAGCAGAACTCCGAGTTTTAAACTCCAGTTTTGGCTCAAATTATAAATGAGGAGGCTAAAAGTCTGTCAGGGATGAGAGAGCGGTTGTCCCGCACAAAGCAGAACAACAGGTCACCCTACCCTCCTGCGTCCGTCGGCTCGGACCGGAGCTCCGGGGAGGAAGGGTGGTTTAAGAGTTCGGGTTGCTAAGCCGTTGCTGGGCCCATTCTAGCCGTTGCTATAGCAACCCCTAGCCACCGCCTGGCGCAACCATGCTCAAAATGCACTAAATGATGGCCTTTTTACTCTCATTATTAATGAGGCATCTTAAAATGTTTAAAGAATAAGAAAACTCAAGTTTTTAAATCATCCAAACTCTGATATAAAAGCATGAAGAGACATGACAATGATTTATCGTCCATCAAACCCTTGAGATTGTCATATTTGATTTATTTTTCGGTCCGACTTATTGTTTTTGCACCGTTAGTTTGATCCTGTCTCACCTTTCAGTCTGCTCCCACTAGCTTCTCCTTAAATCTGCTGCTGCTGGTCACACCTTTTAGCCCTTCTTTAGCTTAAATAACTAACATTACTCTACATGAGTTTATTTTTGTAACGTTGGTCTAATTTACCTGGATCTGTAGTCAGAGCAGGAGCGCAGTGACAGGAACACAGTTTAATGGGTTTACTCATGATGCTCGCTGAAGTCACAAAGCTGAGAAACTATCGAAGATCGACGTCAAGTGTCTCTGCGACCGTCTCAAGTGAGATGTGACGGTTTGGCTAACGTTCTTAACTTACCATAAAAGAATGTTTTTTAAAAAATGCAAATTTGAATTTAAGTTCTATGAAGGTTGTTTTTATGTTGCCTAGCAACACTTCTAGTTCAGTAGTAATAGACATCAGAACATCCTCAAACTCAGCTTTATAATTCAGTCTTAATTAGTACTGTCATGAGATTATTTTTTTAGATTAATTAATTATGACCTGTAATTAATTAATTAATCATTTTAATCTCTTTTTTAATCTCACCTATTTATGGCTGAGAAAATCCCTCATTTTGATGTATTTTTATTTAAATTCATTACATTATTGTGGCAGACTAAAAGATTAATATATAACAAAACAACTGGCTTTATAAAGTCATTTATTGTTTAACAGACTTCTAAACTTTCCTTTTACATCACCATGGTGGAATAATACTGTGCTCTTTTGTCAGTCTTGAATAATTAGAAATGAAAAATAAAACATCAGGTCCATATAGAAAAATCTAAGTTAACACATCAAGAAACGCTTTTTTGAGCAATGCAAATAGTGATCACAGAACTTGTTACTAAAACATTTATCTAAAATTAAAATAGACTTGTAAATTACAGTGCTGTAAGTACATATATGTATATGTATATATATATATATGTATATATATGTGTGTGTGTGTGTGTGTGTGTGTGTGTGTGTGTGTGTGTGTGTGTGTGTGTACACTGCTACAGGTGGAAATTATAGGCAATTAGCAGGACATCCCCAATAAGGGAGAGGTTTTGCAGATGGTGACCACAGACCACTTCTCAGTTCCTCTGCTTTCTGGCTGATGTTTTGGTCATTGTTGAATGCTGGCGGTGCTTTCACTCTAGTGGTAGCGTGAGATGGAGTCTACAACCCACACAAGTGGCTCAGGTAGTGCAGCTCATCCAAGATGGCACATCAATGAGAGCTGTGGCAAGAATGTTTGCTGTGTCTGTCAGCGTAGTGTCCAGAGCATGGAGGCGCTACCAGGAGACAGGCCAGTACATCAGGAGATGTGGAGGAGGTCGTAGGAGGGCAACAACCCAGCAGCAGGACCGCTACCTCTGCCTTTGTGCAAGGAGCAACAGGAGGAGCATTGCTAGAGCCCTGCAAAATGACCTCCAGCGGGCCACAAATGTGCATATATATGTATACATATACACACTGCTCAAAAAAATAAAGGGAACACTTAACACAATGTGACCCCAAGTCAATCACACTTTGTTTCTAAAACCAGTGTTCCCTCCAGCTCCACGTTCCTGTTTAAACCCGGAAACATCCAAAACCCATCCATCGCTCCTGTCTGAAGCACAGCTCATTCAGTGTAAATGTTCACATTCCTTCGTGGTTTTTGTTCAATCATAACGGAGAATTTTATGCTGATCTGACGTCATCATGGAGATCGGCATCAAAGCTGCTGAGCTGTTTCCCAGCAGGAATTTCTGTGATGTCATCAGCTGAAAACTTAAAAAACAGTTTTCATTTACATCAGAGTAAAGAATGACAACAGACTAGAGCACTTTGATTAATTAGCATGTAAATAAACCATGACCATTAGTTCCCATCATGGTTCACTCTCCTGGCTCCAGAGTGGATCAGAACCCAGAGACAGAAACAGAGCAGCAATTTATTGAAAACAGCGTTTAAATTGAAACAGGCAAAAATTTAAGACCACTTGCCTTTTAAAGGAGAAGGTCTTGGGTGCAGCTTGTAGGATGGGGTGGAGAGTGGGCACAGGGCACAACCATACCATATATGGAAAAGGTGCCATTGCTTTCCGGAACTGAAGGGGGCGCTATTTCCTATGTCAACTGCGGTATCTGAGTTTTGTTTTGTTTTTGTTAAAACCAACCATTAACTAGTTACAACTAAATTATTTTTTGTTCATTCGTTTTACTTTTATTCCACGTTGTTTTCAACACAATATTTTTAAATATTGTTTAAAAATTTTTATTAAGAAACAATTTATTTTTTCAACCATCGTAGTTTTATTTCTAGCTTCCGACTCGGAAAAGGGCTAAAGGGCTATTCCAAATCATTTTTCTATTTCCTGAGTCTCTTTACTCAGCTCTAATTTTAAAACTACAATACTTAAACGTTTCAAACCAAGACTAGATTATTCTGCATTAACAGCAGTGTCCTAAAACCCCAGTTTGTGATTTATGATCCCTTTACTTCATTTGTGAGATTTTATTGGAAAGCATAAACTGTAGTTTTTTGGAATCTTGATCACATTAGAACTGGTCCAGCTCAAAATCTACAACATTTAAACACTTAAAACGAGACTAGATTATTCTATTAGGGCAAATTAATTTGTGTCAATATTTCTATACTAGATGCAGACAGAGGACAGAATTAAAGAAGCCTTAAGCAGGATTAAAGTTTAGACTTGTGTGTTAATGTATGGGTGAGTTAGTGGTTGCTACAATAAAACAGGTTCTAGTTAAACAAAATAAAAAGTGTAAAACTTCAAACATTTTTATTAATCAGCTTTTGTTGTAGTTCAGAGAATTGCAATTTATCTATTTCTGCCCTCAGCTGCAAAAGGAGCTCCTCTCACCCTGCAAGAAAAGACATTCAGTTATGAAGGATGAATCTTTTTCTTATTGTTTTACATGAATAACTATGTTCATCTTTCCTTAGTCACTTATTCTCTTATCTCTGCTCCACCTGGCCACGCTTACTGTGCCTCAGTCTTGGTTTTCCAAACCATTTATCAATTATAAATGACATGTTAAACAGCTTTTTTTATTTGTTGGGAAGGTAGTCCACACAGAAGGGGTCTCACTCCCAGAAGGAACAATAGCAGACATTGAGGACAGCTACAAGTACCTTTGTATCCCACAAGCAAATGGCAACCTCAATGAGGCCACAAGGAAATGAGTCAAAGCCAAAAAAGAAGTCAGCTCAGTGGCAAGAACAATGGGAAACCTACGACACACACAGAGGTTGGATCTTAAAAGATGATCCACGTATTTTAACAACAGATCATCCTGAGACCAGTAGAACCTTCGTGCCATCCTGGATTACAGCCAAAACAACCACGAGCAGAGTTAACGAGGTCCCGCACAGACTTAACGAACGACAGCTGCGGCCGCAGCGTCAGGAAAAGTTATTCTGGTAAGCTATCAATTCATTTTTTTCCGGAGTTATATTATTATATACACACAGCGGTAAAACTGGCATAACATTGTTTTATTTTTCAGTAGAATATTGAATTATATTGGGACAGAATGATAGCATCAGCTGAGAGGTCCCGGTTGCAGCTTCGAACACAGGAATTAAATATTCAATAAAAGTAAATAAACTACTGATTTTAGTTCTGAAGACGTTCATCCTCCTCCTCCTCCAGAATAGTTTCGCCAGTGGTGTCCATATCAGCTCACGAGTCTTCTTAGTTTAACAGTATCAAACATGTGTGCACCTTCGGTTATCCAGCTTGCTGGTTAGGAGTCAAACTCCGGTTGAACTCTTCGTGCGCTCCGATATTCGTTCTCCTCCGTAATCCAGAAAAAACAATCTGACCGACTAGCAGAGGTTTCAGAAGCTACATCTGACTGATAAAACGTTGTTGTGTGCTATAAAGCTAACGCAGAAATACCGAGCTGCTCACTGTTTTACACTATAGTTTTCTGAGGATCTCCTTGTGAAACGTCATCGCCGGCTTAACCTCAGACTGGAAGCCTTCCTCTGTTTTTTCCCGCGCCGTTTAAAAACACTGGATTTTCTTAAAAATCCAGCTGTGAAAATCCCAAGAAGAAACTGACTTGAGGTTTTCATACATTTTTACACATGTGATTCAAAGGAAATTTGACTCTGGCCAATATCTTTAAATCTTTGGTTGCTCACTAAATCCTTTATTTCTTTTCTTATTTTACATATGACATTAGTTGCAAACTTATTTGTAAAATAAAAGTTTATTCATTTTAGTTTATTTAGTTTGACATAAAATCCATTATAATTTATTTTGTGCTAGACTATAATTCAAAAGAGCCTGACAACACATTTATTTTTACACATTATGTAACTGTGTGTTAGTGTCTAATCTCACTTTTCTGAATGCACATGTTTTAGGGGTTTGAGTTTTAACCACATCCCTTTGTTTTTGTTTAGCAGCTCCGAGGATTTGGTTGTTTGTTGTCTGGCTGCGTGTTACGTCTGAGGATCAGTGCTGATATAAGTAGCTGCCAGCTGCTGTCTTTCAGTGCAGTTGGTTGTCTCAGACTGTGAGCCAGACACAAAAAAACTCCTTAAAACTGTGCTGGGTTAGAAAGGCCTGCACAGAAAGTGTGCAGGTGGTCTTGACATTTTGGTCTGCCACTGATCACATTTTAGCCCTTATTTAAACATTAATCCTACTTAATTTAATAAAGCAAACAAAAGACACATGTATGTGTTTGAATAGAAGTTAAACTGTGTTATATTGCATTGTTATTATCCTTTTGTAGTATTAAGTTAATATTTTGTTATGACCTTTCTTCCTCAGCTGAATAAAACATGTAAAGAACATTTTCATTTTTCTGGATTAAAGAATTAAGCTGTGTACTTGGCTCAGTGTTTCAAAATTTCTCTTTCCAAAGCTGAAATAGAAAATTAAATTGAAAACCAATTTATCTGTGTGCATAGCAGATTGGGTATTGCTTTAATCATGAACTGAGTTGAAAGGTTTTTCTCTAAAGTCAGCATGTTACATTCTAAAAGATTGCTTCAGATTTGGGTCAGATTGTGAGCTATAATAATCAGCATAAATTGAATTAGCCACATTTAAAAAAAACAAAAAATGAAACATGCATCACAAGTAGCTTCAGTTATGAAGGATTTTGCATGTCTGAACATTCATCAGATATGAAAACTGATGTCAGATAAGGATGGTAAACAGGGCTACGGAGCTCTTAATAGTGCTAAATAATAATAAAGATGAATCTATTTTAAGACAAAATCAATAATAAAATAAGAAACACAAAAATTAGCTGAAATGAATTTAGATTAGAAAACTTGTGGTTGATGAAAAAGGGCACAAGATTAAACAAAAGCACCAGTGTGCTGCGTCAGATGGGCAGGATAGGATTTCATCTCGCTGTTGGAGCTTGAAGGGTCTGTCTTCTGTCACAACGGCATCTGTTCCTGCCAGCCAGGGAGCCTCTGCTAGATTAGAAAACCTACAGGGGTCCCTTATTATCTCGGGGTCCTGACTAGGGTCCTGCTTGGCAGCAGCTCACAAACACTGTGCTGTCTTAGTGAAATTGATTTGGAATAGATTTAATTGGTTTAAAGGCTTTTGCTCTCAGTGTGACAGAATAAAAGAGAAAAAGTGAGGATGTTGTAACAGACAGAAGGTTTGACTGCAGAGATGGATGGAGAAAAACATGGAAACAGTTGTATATAACAGCTTTTACTAAATAGATATTATTGATGGTATTTTTCTTTAATCATGACTTATCTTATCTTATCTCATCTTATCTTTATAGATTCCTGATTTATAAGTGAAAGAAGCATTATTGATTCCCAACACAGTAATTATGGAAAGCAAATTACTTGTAAGGAAGGTCAACTTCATCATATTTTGAAAACATTTGCAGTGGCCTTTAGTAGGAATGAATGACTTGTAAATTGTTCTCTGGGGACACAAAGCTTTGGTGCACCTGTTTGAGGACATAGAAGTCAGCCGGAGGAGAAAGTAGCTTCAGACGACAGGATTTGGAATCTAGACGGTGAAACTCTCAGTTCAGAAAAGCCTGACAGATCTACGTCACACTGTCACTTAACATTCATGGACTCGCCCATCTTGACTCACGACGGGGAAGGCTGTTGTTGGTTTAGTGTCCAGGAAACAGCAGAGAACGTCTAGGCTAGTAGAAGCTAACCATTAGCATTAGCAACTCCACCACACAGCAGAACTCCTCCAGGCTTGTGTTATTGGTGGAGATAAAACATCAACATTGGAGACCTAACAGAATCAGTGGTAGAGTTGCGTTGCTGTTAGCCAATCAGAGGCAAGATGTCCAAATATCAGGAAACAAGACACCAAATCCTGCTGTATGCTGCGACTTTCTCCTCCAGCTGACTTTTATGTTCTCAAACAGATGCTTGTCAGCTTTTTTCCCCCAGAGTATGACTTACAAGGCATTTATTCCTGCTAGAGACCACTGCCAATGTATTAAAAATATGATTAAAGTAGACCTTTAATCTGCATTTCTCCAAACTGAAGCCATTCAATGAGATGTATGCAAAGGGTAAGGTTTTATTATCAATTATCTGGCCACAGCCCCCCACTACCCCATTTAATTTAAAGCTCATGACATGAATCAGATGAATTGATTTAATACCAAGAGGAAATCGAGGGTTAAATGATCACAGGTAATTGATAGAATTTGATGTCACATTACACTAAAGCCCAATGTGAAATAGTTACTAGCAAAGAGTGCATAAATATTTCTGTTTTCATCCAAAGTTGAAAACAGCTCATGCAAAAAATTTACAACATTGAGCTCTTCCTGAACTCATCTAAGGATCAAACAAACCAAATCTGAAGCAAAATGGCTTTAATCAAACACTCAAACATGAAGTGCATAAACACGCTCTAACACAAAATGCAAGACTTCTTTAGTCAGACGCAGTAGCGCTAAGAGTCATTTAGTCATTTATTCACTTTTACTTTCCATATTCTGGGCAACACAATTATACAAACAGTGAGTTATATTCCAAATGTTATTCTGCCCTTTCTTCAAAGAGAAAGAAAAGTCCTTTAGTGAAGCAATGCTGCAGGAATCGTCCACTTTGATGTCTGCTGTTTTTCTCTTGCTGCTCACAACCAAATCCAGCGACCTTCGTTAAACATTCTCCATGACAAATGTAGAAGAAAGGCAGCATAGAGCTGCATATTTGTTTTCAGTCAGAGGTGGAGAGTCTTTCTCCCAGAAAGATTTAGAACAATTAAAAAGTTACACAGAGTCAAACTTTACAGTCAAAGTAAGACTTTTTTTGTTGTAAAACTTCATGCAGTGAAAACGTAACAGCTAACATGCTTGTTGACACATGCATCCAGCTGTAGTCTTGATTCTTATGAAACAGACAGAAGCAATCTGGAAATTTCTCAGCGTTTATGTGAAAATTATTTTATAACCTTTTACACAATCCTAAATGCCACATTACTTTGGCATTCATGTGTAGTGTAAGGGTGTGCATTTGTAGTGTATTCAGGGGTCAAGTCAGGCAGAAATCCTATTATTTCTGCTGAAAGACAAATGTAAAGTAAAAATGACAAGAGTGGAAAGCAGCTACTTTTTGACATTATGAAAATTTGCACCTGCCTTTTACATGTTGTATAAAACCTCAATTTGGAAGAAAAGAAGCCGTTCATGAAGCTAAATAAAGCATCGAAGGCAGTAAATATCTGCAACTTTTACAGAGAATCTGCAAAATGGGCAAACTATATATCTAGGGCTTTTTAACGCTAAATTGTCTCTGGCTTCAGTACCAAAAATGTTCATTCATTTTACATCAAAATAGAAAATTTTCATGTATTCATCAGCCATTGAATGAATGTTTCTTATGCTGCACCTTCTGCACTGTAACGGCTCAGTCTTTAAATTAGCCTTTTGTCTGATTCTTAAATCTGAAATTAATTGGTGTATTTTAATTTGATCTAAATATATTCGTGTATTTTAATTGTGCTGTCACGTTATTTTCATGTTCATGCTATTCTTGCTACTGGAAAGCACATTGAATTGCCTCTGTGTATGAAATGTGTTATACAGTATAAATAAAACTGCCTTGCCTAGTTTGGGTTGTGTTTGGTTATTCAGTTATGTTTTGTTCCTTACAGATTTGAGAGGTGAGGTATGGATTTCCTAAACGTTTCATTCGTATTCATCAGCAGAAACCAAACTGTAGCTAATGTGAAATCTTTGCTGTTATTGGCTTTTCCATAAAACCAGAATCATTGTAGGATGAATATTTTTTTGGTGTAAAGCAAATCTGCAGAGATGCTTATGATAATGGGTTATTGAAAAGATGCACTGTCTTTCCTGCAGCCGGCAGCCTGGCTCACCAGAAATGTTGTTTTACAAACCAAACCTGCAGAGATGTGACCAATCAGTGGATCGGTCCCAAACCTTGTCCCAAATCTGACAGTCCTCTGAGAGGGCCTGGATGCCTTCATCTGGACTCAGAATCAGCTGGCCTCAGGCATGACTGGAAGACATGGCCCCAGAGTGATATGAAAGCAAACGGGAATGAGAGAAGGAAACAAATCTATGTTTGTGCAGCCCACACAAAAAAGATAAGAGTGGAAAGTGAAACAGATAAAGTTTCTTTTGTGTTTCACTGAGCTTTATTTCTGTTGGGCTACAAAACCTACAGAGGAGGAGAGCTAGAATCCACCATGAGCTCTGGTATGAATATGAGGGGGAATATAAATGGCAGAGTGCAAACCAGAAATGTTGTTTGCCTTCAACTCATCAACACCAACAGCTCACAGAAGAATAGCACGCTGTGCTGTTGGACACACATCAAAGGCAGAGGCCTCAAATAGTTTCTCTGTCACACCGGGTGACCCAGCAGCACTCTGCTTCCTCCATATGTACACACACAACTTGATATCCCTAAAACCCCAAACACACTCCAACATGGATCCATCACTGGAGTTGAGATTTGATCACTTTATAAATCCACCGTTCATTTTTTAGTTTTACTTGTTTCATGTTTAATTGCTGTAACTCATCACCCGGATCCTGTTTCACAGTTGGAGGTGGGGTTCTGTTGCAGTTGTCTTGACCTTTGATCAACGAGTCTTTGAACTTTGGTCGCCGTCTGTCGCTGACGCGTCCCCCCACCACGCTCCTAGCATAGCACCTGTGAAAACGAACACCGTTGAACTTAGGATTTAAACTAGAATAGCACAAAGAAAACATCAGGTCACACATGTAGAGAGACATACGTTATCACATTTGTAGTCTTTGAGCTTTGTTATGTCTCCCTGAAGGAGTTCTGTGCTCACATTACAAACCAAGACCTTAAATATAACCCAAGCTAGCTGTTCTATAGTGAAAAATAGACTGCTCATACAATTAGTTTAATAAATATAACATTAAAGCAAAAAGTGTTTTTCAAATAACTGATTCCATTTATAGGAGCTCTACCGCTATAACAGAATTAGTACTCAACAACAAAATCTGCTATATCAAATCCTTTTTATGTCTTCTGCCCTCTGGTGGCATGTATAAGTACTGCAGCAGGTTAGGGAAATTTTCATTTTATATTATTTTATAAATACAGCATTAAAAGTTATATTATTGATATAGAATGAAATGTTAAATAAAAGGACATTATTTTCATCATCATATCATGAATCAGGCTTTAACTCTTTACACGCCAAT
Organism: Aphyosemion australe; assembly: GCA_006937985.1. NCBI lineage: Eukaryota > Metazoa > Chordata > Actinopteri > Cyprinodontiformes > Nothobranchiidae > Aphyosemion > Aphyosemion australe. The sequence continues at coordinate 802,439 of SSNS01000087.1, forward strand.
CACAGGAAATTTCAACACAAGGGTCCTGTTAGAAAATAGAACAAGAGGTTTCTCTTTTGAATATTTTATTTTATTTTTTATTTTTAACAAATCAGCAAATCAAGCTTAAAATAATTAATTTCCTATCTAAATAAATACAAAAAAGTGTCTATAGAACACACAAGGAAAAATGAAAATACAAAGGAATAATCACCATATAAAAAGTGCTAATGTGAAGTAAGCTTGGATGTCAGTGGAGTTTACCAAATATGATCCCTTTCCCAATAAATATCAATTAAAAACTTGAAAAGTTGCATTTTTAATTTGTTTACCTGCAAATGGTGAAATTAATAATAAAATATACTAACAAAAAAATACCACGGTTATTGCAATAGATTTCTCAGAAAAAGGAATGGAGCCAAAAGGAAAAATTAGAGAAATAAAACACTAAAATGTCAAAAACTAAGAAAATGTAAACTTCAAAAGGGTTATAAGTCAGCAAATTCTGGACTTACTCTAAGTCGTGATTATTATTCGTGATTATTATTATTAACTGCTTTTAAGTGAGGGTTAACTTCTCAAACACATTCTTAAACACTCAATTTGGGGTAAAATATTCAGTTCTTTTCTGAACTTTCTAAAGTTTTTAATGAGTGTTAGTTTTTGATTTCTACATTTGAACGAGGACTTAATTAGAGCTGGTGGCACTGATGGTTACGGGTTCAACGCCAGCTGGATGTTTCTGCAAGTTCTCCCCACACTCCTCAGGTTTCCACCTAAACCCAAAAACATAAACTCTAAGTGTGTGTGTGTGTGTGTGTGTTAATAGTTACAGTGGATGAACTCCGGACCACCTGCTGTTACTGGGTGCCTGCTGTCTCCATAAGAACCAGCACATGATGGGATTTATTTCACAGTAAGTGACAGGACCCTGCAGCTGTAATGTTTTCTTCATCAGAAATATTCCTTTTGAAACACAGTCACATGAGACAACTGTGCTGCATCGTCAAAAATGTTTGAAGCTGATCTTTTGGAATCTCTTCAGGCATTTTATTTATTTCAATATTTTTATTTTATTTTGTTTTTTATAACATGCAAAAGAGTGAGCAGACTCAGTTCTGAAAGAATTCGACCAAATAAACAAAAGTGTCAACCCCAAATTAGAGCTTTGACTGTGGGAAATCAGCCAGTGGCAAAAATAACTTCATAAATCGGATGATCTCAAGTTATTTTGGTCATGACTTTGCTGAGAACGGGAGCTCTGGTGTTATCATCCTCAGCCTGCCTCAGGGAACACACATCATGTCCTGACTGTCCCAACAAATGCCGGGTGTCACAGTCAGCCTCAGGAGCAAACAAACAGACACATGAAAGATATGAAACCCGACCACAAAGCAGTTTTCAGAAGCACTCCAGACTCTTCTGTAAATCAATGTTTTTTCAGCCCACGGTCCTCCATTACCTTTGAATGAAATACATGACTCTGATTTTCTCTAATCGTTTGAGATCTGGGGTGTAATTAAGGATTAGGAGGTGAACTTTAAAAGGCAGAGAGGACAAATCGATGGTGAGCATCAGAGGACTTAAACACAGGAGAGGCCACTGCTGTCTAATTAAGGGAAGTGTTGCCACCGTTTACATGCTGGAGGGGGACTCCATTAACATACATCATGTAAATTTTATTCTCTGCCTTTAATAAAAGAAGAAATTCTCCACTGGTGACCAGAACTAGCTCAGTTATTGTGTTTTTCAGATTTTTGTAAATAAGTTCAAGTTTGAATCATTGAAACAAGTTTTACTTTGAAAAGTTTTAGAGATTTTTTCAACTCTTTTGAGAACATAGGAACAGTTTCTGTTTATCTAAACAGCCAGGAAACACCCCGGTGATCTGAATGAACATTATGGCAATGCTGGTTATGCTGGTGATGTCAGTCATCTATTTTACAACAGTTTTTATTACGACACTTTTATTTAAATTAAATGTGGTTACAACTTGTATTAACCTTTTAAATTAAAGTAAGTGTTATTCATTTAGTTTCCTGTCTTCATCCTTTGTGTTTGAATCAATATTAAACTGAGTCAGCATTTCCATTTTAGCTTTCCTTTTTAGTTATTGTTTTATGTTTTTTTTTGCACTTTTTGGTTGGTAAATTATGCATTAAAGGCACACTTGGCAGTTTTGGCTTGTTTTTAACACCTTAATCTAACTGCTGAAATGTCTCCTCAGCCTTCATTAGTGTCTACAGGAGCGGTTCATCACTAAATCAAACAAATCAGCTGTGTTGATGATCTAAAACATGCAGGAAACATGCTGGAAGCAGACTGCAGCACCAGGCATGTCAGCTCCACTTTATTAAATCCAACAGGGACTGGATTGGCACTCCGAAGTTGCAAGTGTGGTATTCTGGCCACAGGGGGGTCTGAGTGACATTTCATTAACCCTGTAAAGGGTCATTTTAGCACATACTGGCTCAAGAACATGATTTAAAATTATGAAAAAGTTGCATAGCATGCTTTTAACTCAATTAAAACTAGGCTAATGTAAGTACCCCAAAAATTATTTTATTTGATCGTGCATTTATTTAACTGCAAAAATAAATAAATAAATAAATGAATCAGAACTAAAGAAATGGTTCTAAAATACCTTACTGGAGGGCTAAAATTCTCCAAAGAGAAAAAAAGGCAAATGCTTTACACACCGATGGGATTAAATCTGCCTTCCATTAAAGATAATCAATATTTTACTGATGGTGATAATTAAATGTGTTGATTTATTGATCTTTCTGAACAAAACTGGGCCAGTCGTGTCTACACATGTCAGTGGGAATGAAGTTTATCATTTTTTACTTTAAATTTTGCCTCAAGTAATATTTTCACAAACATCAAAAGCTTCCTTTTACAAAAAAAGTCTGTATTGGAACCCGTTCAGCTTAAGGGAAGATGGATGCTGCTACGATGAGAGCGGATCCTGCAGAGTAGTTATTCAGCATTAGTCTTTCTTCCCACACAGGCTGTAATTTGTGAAAAGCTTCCTTTTGCCGTTTATGAAACACCATCTCACCTGAACTGAAAGTCTGAACGTCATCAAAGCCAGCAGATTCTTTTCAGTTGCGGGCATTACCATTACACAGGCAGCAACACAACTTCAACACGAACACAAAATCCCTTCAAAGGGAAATTGTTAGACGTGAAATCCACTGTACAAGCTGCAGTTAAAAGTCCACCGCCTGCTGAGCACAAACTCATGTGAACTTTAAATAATCGGCACAAACATACAGAAGAGATCAAGCATTTAAATCAAAGAAGTGGCTCTTCAAATACCAGCGGCAGGATGCAATTGTCGCGAGTTAATCATTGGAATTCACACACGTTTGAAGGATTTGTCACAAATTTAGAAGATTTGTCAAAACATGCTTGCATGTGAAAAAATAGATAGTGTTCTGATTCTTTCTCTGTGTTTTAAACTGCAATTGATAGTCTAATAAATATGCATCTATCCATTTTGTTCATTGATGTCTTTTTATCTCAAGTACCCAGACATCCATCTCCTCCTCAACACTTTGCTGTTTCTTTAATCCAGAGGCATTTCAAGGCAAGAAGGGATCGACTGTATGGTCCATCCAGCAGGTTCTGGGTGTGTCCCAGGTCTCCTCCAAGTGGAACATGCTCAACAAGGAGATCATGAGATGCTCAGACCTCCTCAACTGTCTTATTGATGTAGAGGAGCAAACATTGTTGAGTTGCTTCCAGATGACGGAGACCCTCACCCTATCTCTGAAGATGAGTCTAGTAACATTTCTGTGGATACTCAGTCATTTCATTCTGCTATTTGATAAATGATTAATGACCTGCACTTGTATAGTGTCTTTCTGAGTCAGAGGACTCCAAAGCGCTTTACACTACAGTGAATCATTCATCCATTCACACACACATTCACACACTGGTGGTGATGAGCTACATTGTAGCCACAGCTGCCCTGGGGCGCACTGACAGAGGTGATGTGGGACATTGATCTTCAGCCAAAGGAATCCCACTTAGCCAGAAGGTTTTAAGCCTGGCGAGTGATCACCACCCCTAACTTTGAGTCCACAGCGGAGATCTCCACACAACACAAGATGAGACCAACCCCCAGATCATAGGCAGACTAAGGCATCTGGCAGCCAGGAGCCTGCTGCACAGTTAACAGGCTCACCCAGACTTCACCTCACCTGACCCAGAACAACACCCCCAGGGCCCCTGGGGACAGCTCTGCCAAACCTGAAGAGGGCAGACACAGCTAGGGTTAACCTGAACCGTCACCACTCACAGTCATGGTGAATCAGTGGTGTGTGTGGATGAGTGAAAATAGTAGCTTTTTTCATAAGGTAGAAGAAGAGTCATAGTTGCAGTCTGAGTTTCTTAGACTTTAATTATGAAGCATATTAAAACGTATTAAAACAACCTGATAGACAACGAGCTGAGCTCATAGTTTTGAATAAAATCAGCACCACTGAAGTGTTTGTTCCTTTTGTTTCCACGGCCAGTGTGCTTTCCACCACAGCTGTGTCAAGTCCACTAGAGGGTGCAGATTTTCCCTCTCCAGCACAGAGCTCCTACTTTCTGTGTAAACATGTGCAGATGTGTTGAGATAAACACATTGTGTAGTCTGTTGTCACGAGTATTTTTAACACTGAGATGTTCTTCAGTCTGCTCCATGTCTGCCACTAGACATGTTCGGTTCTCATTTTATTTTTTTGTGGGGGAATGGCGGAATGTTGACAAAGTTAAAGGAAGTGGTGTCCCGACCAATCAGGCTTGCAGTCTCCATTACTTTTGATAGAAATTTAGAAAAGTGGGCTCTACTCTGTCCATCCTTGCGTATTTAGTTAAAAAGTTTTGCATATATAATTGTTTTGTGCTGAAAACATTTCAGCTCGCTGAGATTTTCAGATTTGTAATTCTGGTGAAAGATGAAAAGTTTAGATTTGCTGTAATAAACCACATTCACTTCCTGTACGCCTCAAAAAGACGCTTAAAGCATAAATTCAGATAAACATCACTCAGCATCCTCATGCAAACACGCAGAAGCTTGAAACATTTATTCTGACTGTTTTAGTAGATTTTTCTGTAGATGAAGGATCAACTTCTGCCCAAAGGTGGAAAAACATTTAAATAAAAGAAAAAAATCATATTTTATTTTAAAAACACAACAAAGTGACTTTAAATGAAACAGATCTATAATCAGCTTTTGTTCCAGGAAACATGAGTCACATGATCAGAACTGCAGCACCTCCATGTTCTGATTAAAAGATGAAATTTCCTTACATTTCGAGTTGTTTCGAGTGTGTGAGATCTTGTCACATCACCGTGGGCCAACGTGAGATAAGAGTTAGTTGAACTGGGCTGGTTTAGGTGGCGTGCATATGAAGTCCAAACAGACTGCTGATATTCTGGCAGGTCTTGATGGCTGTTGATCACAGCATCTCCCTCACAGGTGGAGCGTGATATCAAAACTTTATTAGAAATGCTTTCAGTTGTTTTAAATCCCAACGAACATGGAGACGGAAATGACAGAAGAGAAAAGGAAGAGGTGGGGGAAAAAAGTTCACAAAAATAAGAATGCAAAAGAATCTGCTTCTAGACCTGCAGAGAGAGAGAGAGAGAGAAAGAAAGAAAAGGGGACACACAAAAATACAACAGAACCAAAACATCACTGCACCAACAACATGAGGATTTATAACAGTAGCAATTTTTGCTGAAAAGCACACGGTAATAAATCCTAGTGCATATAGTGCCAACCACAGCCTTAGGTTTTGTGTTAAAAACACCCAAGTCCATACTAATGTGAGCACACGTGTTTGTGTATATAAGGTTTCTCTAAAGTAATGTCCAATAGTGAGTGTGAGGGTCCACTGACCTGCCCCAAAGACCCACAAGATGGAGAAGATCCAAGCCCCAGAGATCCTGAGGTCTCCCCCGGAGTTTGGAGACCCCAGGGAGACTGCTGCCGGAGCAGCCCCAACCCCCATCCCGATAGGCGCAGGGGGGGCCAACCAGCAGCCGTGCCAGAGGCCCAGGAGATAATAATGGCAAGGTCCCAGGTCCGCCTGCAGCCATCTCACCTTCACCTTTTGGAGAAGACGAGGGCGGTGTCTACTGATGCGTTGTTGATTCAGGTCTTTGTCCTCATTTCTGTTGAACTCCACACACCTGAACACCAAAAAAACCTCAGTTTAAGTTAAAGGACCCTATGACTGGAACTCCACCATGAATCCTAGATGAATCATATTGTCACATGTGCAGGCTGAGGTGAGGTTGCAGACCCAAATGCAGGAGAAGGCAGGTAAGCCGTTTTAATGGAAAAACTGAACACACAGGTCTGACTGAAACAATGAACCGACAGACAACACAGGAATGGCAGGGTTTAAATACACGAGGAGCTGGGGAACTGAGTGATTGAGATAACGAGAGGCAGGTGGGACCAATTAACATGAACAAAGAACTGAACAGAAACTGGGGAGACAGGACAGAATGTGACACATACGAGGAGGCTGGAATAGAAACGCTGACCCTCCTAATCTGGTCCTCAAAAAACTGTTAATTCTGTGATCATTAGTGTTCTGATGGCAGTAAGAAACCAGATGATTCATGTTTGAGCAAATCTGAAATGTTCTTATTTAATGAAACTACAATATTTGATTCTGGAAGTAGTCAAAGCTCTGACTGTCAGGAAGCAACAGATGGAAAAAAGTTTGATCAGATATCCTTCAGAGGGCAGGACCTGACTCCTGCTCTGATAAAGAGACGAGCAGAGACGAAGCTCACCATACAACGCTTCACATCACATGCAGAAGGAACATGGATCACACAGTGCTGATGCTGTTTGTGTCTCTCTGCAGCTCAGGTAGGACTCTGCTTTCATGATGAACATCTGGATAAGTTAGAGTAAAACATCTATGTGCTCTCAGTGTGTTTCCAGATGTGAATGTGAGTGTTTCTGGGTTTTAGGGTCTCACACATCAAGCTTATGGGAAACCACATGTAATTATTATGTAATTATGTATATTATGTATTGACACTGTTTTCATCATAAGCCTAATTTTTCTCACATTAAACACTTTCATCACAATTCAGGCGGAACCTTCCAAAAAATGATCAAGTACCAACATGTTTACATGTCACATGATATAAATGTTAATCTAAATCTTGATCTGTGATCTAACTCTTTTGGTTGTATGGCAAGGAACCCCCCCCCCCTGAATTTAACTTTGACATTTAGAAATGATAATTAGATTAGCTAGAAGTTAAAGAAATCTGTAAATTTGATTGCTTCTGTAACTAGTACCAGTATCAGTTTTAGGCCTTAAAGCTGGTTGTTGATGTGAAGGGCCAGAATCTAGTTCATCAGTTAATAGAAGAAGAAGAATATATACATATACATATATCAGAATAAGGATGGGAAAAATGGAAACATTTAAAATAAAAACTGAGATGGAAGACAAAAATTAATAGGAAAAGGTAATATGGGATCCCAGGAAAGGCAGAATTGTTAGAAACAGCATGAAGAGAAGGTAGTTATGAAGAATCAACAGGAGGTCATTCAAAATCCAGCCTTATCAGGTGAGTTTTCAGCTGCTTTTTAATGGAGACCACTGGGTCCACTGATCTCAGGCTCAGTGGGAGAGAGCTCCAGTGTCATGTTCCTGTCCCAGCCAAGCTCAGTTTCCCCAGCAATCACAGACTGCTTCTCATCAGACTCATTCACATTATCTCATCGGCTCCACCTGCACCACTCCCTATAAAACTCCAAGCCAAACACCAAGTCTCTGCCAGATTATTGAAAGCTCTTTGCCAGTAAATATTCCAGCAACCACAGACCACAACCTCGGTCCTGTTCCTCCTCCTTGTCTCCCCTACCTTCTAAGGATTACCCCTGAACCTGACCTCCTGGATTCTCGACCACGGACTGTTTATTGGATTCTGCCTCTCGCCTGCCCCCTTGGACTGTATCACGGATCTCTCTGGCTCTGACCCACTCTTCTGCCTGACCAAGTCCTGCCTGCTCCTCACGCAGCTCTGGTAAACTCCTGCCTTGAACTGTGTGCTTAATAAAACTGTTAAAGTGCCTTACTGTGTCTCTGTGTTTTCACGGGTCTCCAAGTCTGATCATAACATCCAGAGTCTGGGGGCAACAGCAGCAAATGATCTGTCACCTTTGGTCTTTAGCCTGGTGCGCTGCACAACCAGTAGGCTTTGATCACTGGACCTCAGGGACCTGCTGGGGGTGGACTGAGAAGATCACCAATGTATGATGGTGCTTGTCCATGTAAGGCCCTAAGAACCAGGATCTTGAAATGAACCGGCAGCCATTGAAGCTGGAAGAGGAGTGGGGTGACGTGGGTGTGCTTGGAGGACTTGGTCAGCAGCCTAGCACAGGAATTCTGGACCACCTGTAAACGGTTCAGGGAGGTTTTGCTCAGACAAGTGAAAAGCGAGTTGCAGTAGTCTAAGCGTGAGGAGATGAAGGTGTGGATAACAATCTCCAGTTCAGAGCGGGACAGAATGGAACTTAGTTTAGCAATGTTCCTGAGATGGAAGAAGGAAGAGCGAACAAGAGAACTGATGTGAGAGCTGGGTCAAAGGTCACACCAAGATTCCTGACAGGGTTTGGTGTGAGAAGCAAGCTGGCCAAGAGAGTCTCTGACTTTGGGAACCAGCTTGTCCCAATTAACAGATTTAAAATGACAGATAAAATGGAGCCTTTTGAATATTTTGATGCCTTTAATGTGATTTTCATTATTTTCTCATTTAGCTTCATTCAGTCACAACTGATCAGTCTAATAAAAAGTTGTGTCACTGCTGATGTCATGACCCTCTCTGATTAAACTCGGTCACTAATTAAACATGACTGCCCCCTGCTGGTACAGCAAGAATTCATTTGCGTGTCTAATTTATGCTGCATTTTAGTTGTTTTTTACTGTTCCTGTCAAGATTCAATTGACTCATATAATTATTACTTTACTCCTTTTAAAAACACAGAAGTTGAATAAGCTAGTTGATGAATCCCGATTCTTCTTGTTTCATGTATCCAGAACCCAGAATCATTTTCATGTTGCAAGTGTTTCTGTTCAGTGACGTCTGAATACAGACTGAAGGGAGGAACCAGTCGCTGTCGTGGAAACCTGGAGAAGAAGGATCAGGGAGACTGGAGGGAGGAGTTGGACTGGAACATGGACTGGAACCTGACATCAGCAGCTGAAGTGTGCAGACAGCTGGACTGTGGATCTGTGGTGTCAATAAGGAGATATTATAATAAACTCATAAAGATCAGCTGTTCAGGTTGAGTCATTTGCTTCTTGCTTTGTTTCTGTAGGATATAATAAAACCTAAATCAGCACAAAATACTTTTAAATAAAACAGAACTTAAAAAAACAAGTTTAATCAGAAGAAGTCGTCTCCATAATATTGGAACTAAATGTGCTCTTTCTGATGCTACAACATGATTGAGGTTACAGAACCGTGTTATTATGGTCCAAATATTTCTGTGTAGAAACAGAAAAAAATGAGTTTTTATGACAGCATGACCTCCTCTTGACCCCCCACAGACTCACCTGTTCATGTAATCATGGACCTGCAGCATGTTGAAAACTCCTATTTAGTCTTCCTGCTGTTTCAGTGAAGGATTGTAGAAGTTTTGATAACAACCAGCTTCCATGTAGCTCTTTGTGATTTGTCTACTTTGGAATATGAATTGAGGAGCTCAATCATCATAATAAAGTCCAGGAGTTGACATATGTTTGCGCTGCATGTGAGCAGCATCAGCTGACTCTAGTAAACTGGTATAAATGATCAAATATCTCAAGGTTGGACACAGTAAGAAACCATGAGTTCCCTTTAAACAGCTGCTACGCTTCCTCTCTCTGTCCAGACTCAGTCAGACTGGTGAATGGGACTAACTGGTGTTCAGGCAGACTGGAGGTGAACCTGAACCAGTCCTGGACCTCGGTGGGTGAAGATGCTTTTGACCAGCAGGATGCAGAGGTGGTCTGTAGGGAGCTGGGCTGTGGGCCTCCTTCAGTCCTCCAGGGGGCGCTCTATGGAGAAACAGAGGCTCCAACATGGAGCAAAGAGTTCCAGTGTGAAGGCAATGAGTCTGCTCTGTTGGACTGTAGGAGCTCAGGTTCAGATAGAAACATCAACTCACCTGGTCAGGTAAAGGAGAGAGTTACACAAAGCAGATCTAGAGTTTCTAGTTTTGATTTTAGGCAGTGCTTAAAGTGGGAAAAAAAATGTGCCGGTCCTCCTCTTAGGATATAGTGACCAGGCGTCCTCTTTCCCCGGCCATGTTCAATTTTCACACTCTGTCCAGGATATCCGGGGGGTGGGGGGTGGGGGTTTCATATCCACTTTATTTCTATATCCCGTGATCCTTTGCATAAAAGATGTGAGCGACATCCGGTCCCGCAATTGTTTATATTGAGACAATGAGATCTCCTCACGCTAATCCTCTTTTTATGGGCTTTAAGAGATGGAAAATATGTGGACACACCAGCTGTCACAGCTCAAAGTGATGGTGTGATGTAGATTTTCAAATCCTAGAGTTTCACCGTCTATTTTCTATCATAATCTAATGCAGGAGATAGGTGTAGGAGACTATTTTTATGTTCAGCCTGCATGAAAAACTCAGAGTGACTGATTATAATCAGAAATTAAAGCTGCAAGCAGCGTCATTCGGCCCTCGCAGCTCAGCTCCGCTCCGGCCTATTGTGGCAGCCCAGGGGGACCTGAGCACCACCACGCCACAGAAACGTCAACCCCCGCGACTCCGGAAACTGCAAACCTTCACTTCATCCGCACCTCACCCCGACTCAGCATCTCCTTTGAGGTCATCATATGTTGACAAAGATGGTTTTGTGTTATTTTGGGGTCAATGAGATGTTGCGTGTGTTATTTGGAGCCAAATGGCTAAAAAGGGGTGGAGCAAAAGGGATTTGAACCAACAACCATATAAATATGTTTGGTGCAGTCAAATGATGACACAAGTTAAGTTTGGTACAATTGTGATTTTGTCTTTCGAAGTTATTAAAGTTTGAAGTTATCTAGGAGGCGCTGTGGGCGATTACATTAAAATCCCATTGAGGTCATCTTAGGTAGACAATGATGCTTTTGTGTTAGTTTGACATCAATCAGTTGTTCCGTTTGTTATGTAGAGGCAAATGGCTGACAAGGGGCGGAGTGAAATTGATTTGAACCAGTGAGCACATACATTTGTTGAGTGCAGTGTCATGATGTCTCCCACCATGTTTGGTACAGTTTTGAGCTGTATTGTAGAAGTTATTAAAGTTTTATTGTATCTACGGGGCGCTGTCCCAAAATGCATTAAAAATCCCATTAAGCAGTTTGTAGTCATTTTTAATCATTTGTGTGCAGTTTGGTGTGAATTGCACCATGCATGTGTTGCTCAGGGCCAAAAATATCTGAGGGGGCGGGGCTAAGGTGAAAGCAACCAATGACCACAGGAATGTGTTGGGCGCTTTTGTGTGATGACACAAATCAAGTTTGGTGCAGTTGTGACCTTGTTTGTAGAAGTTATTACAGTTTAAAGGTATGTAGGGGGCGCTGTGGTGAAATAAGACCATGTTCACCAACCGTTTGCGCATGTTTGGTTGAGGGACTGGATTGTTGTTCACCGTGTTAAATTTCATGCTGATAGGAGGTTGTTAGTGAAAGTTACAGTCAAACGTAAGTTCACGGCGTCACGCCAGAATTCGCCATGGCATCAAAGCTTCTCCATTTCTGGAAAGCTGCCAGAACTGACGTGGTAATTACGCCACCATGTACTCAGTGTCAGTTAGAGTTAAAATATGGCAATTTCAACATAAAAGAATACACTTCCTGTGTTCAGTGGGTGGGGCTTAGGTAATGTCAGCTATCAACACTGTCATGATCTTGAGATGTGGTCTGAGATAACAGACAAAGTTTGATATAGATCTGACTATGCGCATGGAAGTTATTAAACCAAGGAATGACATGGCGAAAGGTCAATGTTTGACAATTAGCCACGCCCACACCGTTAAACTTTTGAAAAAAATTTAGGTTGAATTTTCCCCCCATGGTCTTAAGAGTATACAGCAGAAATTTGAAGGGGATAGGTCAAAAGGGGGAGGGGCTGTGAACGTCAATGTAATGTGTGCAAAAAACACAAAATGGAGCCTGGAACCAAAATGGCAGACTTCCTGTGCAATATCAAGCATGGCTTCAAGAGACTTTTTTGTAGGTCCTTAGACACTACATCAGCATGCAACGTTTCGTAATTGTCAATCAAAGCATGGCTTGGGGCTGACATTTTAAAGTAAAGTAAGTAAGTAAGTAAATTTTATTTGTATAGCACTTATCACAGAAAAAGAATCACAAAGTGCTTCACAAAGATCAACAAAACACAAGATAGTCATCATAAAATGATCTTAAAACAAAACAACAGAATATCATAAAATCATTAAAAATCAGAAAACAGAAAGTCATAAAATTATAAAAATGATAAAACAAATGAAAGATTATTATAAATACAAGTTAGAAAAAACGAATAAAACATAAAAGATTTAAGTAAAAGCAGTTTTAAACAAAAGGGTCTTCAGCTGCTTTCTAAAGGTGACCAGACTGTCAGTGACACGTAGGGATAAAGGAAGTTCATTCCAAAGTCGGGGTGCAACAGCCTGGAAAGATTGATCACCTCGACTTTTATATCTGGTCTTTGGAACTTCTAGAAGGTTCTGGTTGGTGGACCTGAGGGCTCGGGTTGGAGCATAAGGCTTTAACAGTTCAGTAACATAAGGAGGAGCTTGGCCATGTGGAGCCCTGTATGTTATAGTAAGGATCCTAAATTGAATTCTAAAGTTAATGGGTAACCAGTGCAGAGACATCAGAATAGGAGTGATGTGAGCTCTTCTGTTTGCTCCAGTTAGGAGCCTCGCTGCAGAATTCTGGACCAACTGAAGGCGGTCAAGGGCTTTTTTGTTAAAACATGTGAAAAGGGTGTTACAGTAATCTAGACGGGAGGAGATAAAGGCATGGAGAACCATTTCAAGCTCATGTTTTGACACCAACCTTCGTAGTTTGGAGATATTTCTCAAATGATAAAAACATACCATACCATACCATACCACTTTATTTGTAGAGCGCTTTCAACACGGCATTACAACCGACCAAAGCGCTGCACATAAAAACAGGTAAAAAACACAAGCTAAAATAGTCATATATATCATAAGAAAATCTAAAAAGTTAAAAGAGTTAAAAGAACAACAAACTAAAACCAATAGAACGATTAAAACCAAAGTATAAAAACACAAATTTAAAATCAACAAGAAAACAGTTTCTGACCAGCGTTTTTGAGTGGCCTTCAAGAGACATTGATTGGTCAAAGACAACACCCAAATTTCTCATGTTTGACTTGACAGCAGAAGCTAAATGACCAAGTTGTTGACTAATCAGAGGAGCCATGCTCTCAGGGGCAATGATCAGACATTCAGTCTTTTCAGAGTTTAACTGAAGGAAGTTATCTTCTAGCCAACTAGTGATCGCTGATAGACACTCTAGTAGTTCAGCCAGTTTATGGAGCTCAAATTCCTTAAAGGAGCAGTACAGCTGAATGTACAGCTTAAATGGTTCTAGGGGGCGCTATTTCAAAAATTAGGCCACGCCCACCGAATTTTGACATCAATTTCTATTGGGGGGCGGACACGTGTCACTCACCATAAATTTCATGGCAATATCATGAGAATTGAGGACATGACAGGGAAACGTAAATGGATGGTGTGACATCAAAATTCGCCATGGCCCCAAAGCCCCGCCTCTATTGTAAACCTGCCAATACTGCACACAATGTCACCCCAACATGTCCACTGCTATTTGGCAAAAATTGATGCTGATTAGGTGAAAGGGGCGAAATAGGGAGCTTTGACAGTAAAGCATGGCGTGGCGGCAAGTCAATGTTTGACGGTTAGCCACGCCCAAATGGAACATTTCTCGTAAAATCCGTAGGTTCACTTTTTTCCATATGGTCTTAAGAGTATATAGCCGAAATTTGAAGGCGATAGGTCAAACGGCCAAGGGGGCGTGGCCGTAAATAGAACGTGTGCGAAAAACTCGACTCGACTTGATTTGTAGCGACTCGACCCAACTTTATTTGTAGAGAATCAACTCAACTTGACTTGAAGAAACTCAACTTGACTTGAGTTGAAGAGGCTTGACTTGACTTGAGTTGAAGAGACTTGACTTGATTTGAAAAGACTTTACTTGAAGAGAGTTGCTAAGGGACTGGATCTGACTACTAACTGGCAGGACAGGTAGCTGACCTGATTGGGCTGGAGGGACGGGTTGAAGAGAGTCGAGGAGGCTGGGGCCCCCGCCTTATGCTGGGCTTACACCTACAGACTTTAAAAATATTTTGAAAAGACTCCAAAAGATTATCAGCTCACATCTAAAGACAGTTTTTAGTCCTAGACTAGTCTCAGACTAATCGCTGAATCTTGTAGGAACACTATTTACACGACTACAACTAGATTATTTTAGCATTTTATTCCCGCTAATGCTCTGCAGAAGTTTAAAATGGAGATGAAGCAGCAGCTTATAGCTACTAGCTTTTGCCACTGCAGTCGTTTGTAGCGAAAAGAAACAGAAGAGAAAGCGTCAGAGAATATGGGCACTTCTTTCCCCCCCCCGATCCATGGCAGTTTACGCCAAAGACACGGCTGCTCTGCCCACAGCTCGACCAAGCGCTCCTCTCTCTCCACGGTCCACTTTCGCCTGCTTGAACCCAAATTCCACTATCTCCGCTCCGCTCCGGCACGAACTGTTGGGCGGTTGTGATTTCTGTACATTGACTGCGGAGGTTCTCCAGCGTCCGGCAAAAATAGAATCGATCCTATTTTTGCCGGATGGCGGAACGGCGGGCGGCGCACTGCGCCGCACGGCCGCAGTAGTGGAACAGCTCTGATTGACTACAAAGGAACCGTTTTTTGCTGCGGAGTTCGTGCCGGAGCGGAGCGGAGATAGTAAAATTTGGGGGTTATTTCAACATCTGTAGACACGTTTGTGTTGTTATGACTGACGGAGCTTCCTGGTTCCGCTGCGAGAACGTATTTTATTGGTTGTTGATTGTTGTACGTCACTACGACTACACTCCGACTAGAGACAATATCTAGCATGCTGGAAGTGAAAGACTAGAGAAAGACTGGCATAAATCGGGTCGCCGACAGCAGATTATCACATTACATTTAACGATCGAGACGACGGGAGCGCGCAGAGACTCCAATAACAGTTCTAAAGACTGCCAGTCTTTAGTCTGAGACCGTGAAAATCCTTAGGTGTAAGCCCAGCATAAGACGGCTCAGCTGGGATCCTTCCTTCTAGGGGTAACCCAGCAGGGGTCTCTCTGGCGGCGGGTGGCCGGAGCCGGGATGAGTGCAACAGAGCAGGGGCCTCTCTATCAGGCAGCACAACTCTGGTCACTTGGAAAGTAGGATGGTCTGATTGGCTGGGGGGTCAATGGAGCTGGGGTCCCCACCTTAGACGGCTCAACTGGGGTCTCTCTTTTTGTACGTAACCCAGCAGGGGTCTCTGGCGACGGGAAGCCAGAGCTTGGATGAGCCCTTGGGGGTTGGATTGGACCGGAACCGGACTGAAACTTGACTGGACAAAAAAATTAAGATTGGACCGGACAGATGACAGACTGGACTGGACTGCTGGCTGGCTGGATTGGACAGCTGACTGGTTGGGCTGGACAGGAAAAAAAATTGGAACTGAATAGGAAGAGCGTGGAAATTTGCAGACGTGTACCAGAAGCGGTGCACTGAGGCGCACAACAGAAGATAGGATCGGGTTCTATTTTTGCCAAGAGCCGCTTCTGGGACACGTCAATTTCTACAGTTAATATAGGCTAGATAGGAAATCACACGCAGTTTCAGTGTAAAATGTCCTTCAATTGTCAAAATAAAAGTCTATTGCAGATTCAGATTATATGCGATTTCCAATCCAATCCAGATTTATTGATATAGCACATTTATCCACAGCATGACAACTGACCAATTTCATATCTATGTAGATTCAGCACATGTGACCTAGCAGCTAATTTACTCCCAGCATCCTTCGAGAAGTGCAACGGTGTGTTTTTCATGGCTTTTATCCTGGCAATGGAGAGGAACAACATTATTTATGACATCAAACAGTGATATCAAACATGATTTCCTCCTTCTTCTTGGTTTAATGGCGGATGGCATAAACAAATCGTGACCTTTGAAGTCTCCAGGGGTTTTGTGATCTTGCGAATCCAGCGAGGAGGACGGCAGAGATGCCGCTCCGCTGCTGAGACTCTCCAGGTTGGACTTGCACGTGGCGCAGCTCGCGTGTAAACTGTCCCGCTGCCGTTCCACGCCGCTGATACCTCTAGTGTGAAGTAGGGGTTAGGCCAATCTGTACAGATGTTTTCTTAAATATATAATAATACTATATAATCCCATCGATAGTATGGACTTAAGTGAACCCTAAGACAATATAAGAGAAAGGTGAAGCATTTAACAAGACATTTAATAATGATAATCAGGGCTGCTGTACAATTTTAGTCCACATCCAGACAGAAATATCCGCGCTTCTGTCTCATGATTAACAGCAGCTGGGATGTTTATGACCACAAAGGTTTTCTTTTACTTTTTTCAACAACATGCTCACTTTCAAATGAAGCACCCTCCTCCTCTTGTTTTGAGCTTTTTCTTTCTTGTGCTTGCTCCTGATCTATATTTTCATTTGGATACCATCTTTCCACCTCCATGGATCAACCTGCATATGGACAAATGTTTTTCAGAAATCTCTGAGATTTAATAAATGATCAGAAAACTACCAGTACTCACCGTACCCTGGAAAAAACTCCCGGTACGCTGAGAGGTCTAATTTAAAAGTGCCGGTGCATACCTGCCCACTTGAAGCACTGGTTTTAGCTCATTACCTCTAAAGTCCAACTCTGAATGAAGCTGAAACTAATTCAGTTCTGTTTGGATCAATTCTGTTCATCTGACAAGAAGCTTCTGTCTTGTTTTGATCCAGAACAAGATGACTGGATCCGACTGGCTGGAAGAGACAGTCGTTGTTCTGGGAGACTGGAGATGAAACACAGAGATGAATGGAATGCAGTGGATTGGTTTTCATGGCGCCTGAGGTTTACAGGTGATGTGTGTGAACAGCTGGACTGTGGTACTCCTGTTTCGATCACAAGAGGAATAATGTCTGTGACATCAGTCTGGAGTTTTGGTTTTAACTGTGAAAAACTTTCGAGGAAATGTGTGAACAGTATCACATATTCCTCTTATTTCCCAGAATTAACCTGCTCAGGTAAATATGATCTGGTTCTTATTTCAATATTTTTATTAACTGTGTTTATCTGCTGTAACTGTATCAAACACAAAGCTGAAGGGTTTGTTACTGAAGCTGACTGTCAGAGGAAGGTTCTGAGTTCTGCAACTGCTTCAGGACAAACGGTGGTGCTGAAATCATCCTGAAAGTGAAAACTGAACAACTTGGTCCCTTTATGTTTTCAGCTTTTTCTGAGCCGTGGGTAGAAGGTGGAAAACACAACAAACCAGAAACAACACAAACACTTTTAGTTGTGTTGCTGCCATCAAAAGCAACTCTACTATACTTAATTAAAAATGGGAAATATGCATTCATGTAAATAAAGCTTATTTATTTTGTTGAAAACACTAACATTTAAGGGGGAACGTATGGTGGGGTAAACTTAATTGGCGCACACTTAGAGAACCAAATGGGGCGATGAACCTGGCATATCTGCAAGAGACTGGTTATGAGAAGATTTCCTGAAGACAAAAGAAGTTTTTGCTGGAAAAGAATCTGTAAAAATGAATCTTTATTCCTCTGAAGGTAATGCTACTAATGAGCCACAGTTTTAGTTTTTCTGTCTTATTTATGCCAATCTGCTTTATTTTTGCCAGCTAACTAAAGTTTGTGTTTCTTGTCTTGGTTCTGATGACATTTTGGAGCATGGTGAGCCATGTAAAGACATGTTGTCCACAATAAATGTCTGTTTAGGCCAAAAACCATGCTGAGCCTTGATTGAACTGGAGAACAGAAACTAGTTGGTTTAGAAAATGTTTTCCTGTTGTGATTTTAGTTTAGTTTGTTGTTTTACCTAAAATGTTTTTTCTCTTCTCAGTTTTTAGATTTTCAGAGACGTTTTGCTTTTTGACCCTTTTTGACTGATGAAGTCTGTTCCACTACCTCCTTTAAACAAAACTCGTCTGTGGAAACCTTACCTCTGAACAGTCGTCTGTCCTTTGAGACTTTTCTTTTTTTATTAGTTCAAATCAAATGTATTCACAATTCTTTATCATCTAAATGTTATTTTTCCTTTTACAGAGTGAACTGATTGTTTTGTGTGTTTCTATCTTTGTTAACACAAATCTTTTCTGCACACATCCGATGAATTTCCAGTGAAGGTGTCTGATGATCCTCTTCCTCTCTCTGTCCAGACTCAGTCAGACTGGTGAATGGGACTAACTGGTGTTCAGGCAGACTGGAGGTGAACCTGAACCAGTCCTGGACCTCGGTGGGTGAAGATGCTTTTGACCAGCAGGATGCAGAGGTGGTCTGTAGGGAGCTGGGCTGTGGGCCTCCTTCAGACCTCCAGGGGGCGCTCTATGGAGAAACAGAGGCTCCAAAATGGAGCAAAGAGTTCCAGTGTGAAGGCGACGAGGCTGCTGTGTTGGACTGTAGAAGCTCAGGTTCCGATGGAAACACCAGCTCACCTGGTAAAGCTGTTGGACTCACCTGTTCAGGTAGAGGAGGAGCTACAGACCTGATTCAGTTTACTGGTTTATTTCATTTATTCAATAGTTTTCTCTTTTCTTACATTAAGATATTATCAGGTTGATGGGAGAGGCCAGTCGCTGTGCTGGGAAGCTGGAGGTGTTTAACCAGTATGAGTGGAGACCAGGGGCCGCCTGGTTAGGTGACTGGAACAAGAACTCAGCTGCTGCAGTTTGTTCTAAAATGGGTTGTGGTTCTGTTGTTTCAACCAAAACATCACAGGAGTCATCAGAAAGACCTGTGTGGTGGATATCTCCATCCTGTCTGCAGTCAGCATCTCTGCTGAGAGAGTGTTTATTTCAGGAAGATGATTTTAACACTGATAAATCCCAGGAGGTGATCTGCTCAGGTAATCCTGAACTCTCCACACGTTTAGTTACTTTTCACCAGGTTTCACTTGTTGCTGATAAAACACCTCCAAGCAGAACTTGTGAACATGTAGATGAACGTCTCAATAAGACTAGAGTAAATTCTACTTTCAAGCCCTCTCTGCTGTGCTTCAGCTTGTCCTCTATAGTCCTTCCCACACATGAAGCTGTCATGTTTATACATGCTCGTAACCATGACAACTAATCAGCCTCAAAATTTTCCTTTAATTGTTTCATAATAAACTGGAGCTATTTCTATCTTGTTACCAGATTTGTTGGTGGAGCCACAGATCTCCCTCTCTTCCTCCACTAACGGGGTCTCCAAAACCTTTAAACAGGGGGCTGAGGTTCTCTTTGGCTCCGATTTCAACATCATGTGCTCCATCCAACCTCAGTACCAAGGTGGTTCCTTCCAGCTCATCTTCATCGCCTCCAACGCAACACAGAACTCCACCCTGCCAGCTGTCAATCACTCCGCCCTCTTCCTGTTCTCTGCTGCAGCCCACGCCCACCAAGGAACCTACAGCTGTGTTTACCACGTCTCTGTTTTCTCCCATAATTTCACGTCTAGGAGCCAGCCCTTCAGTCTCACCGTCTCAGGTAACTTCATGGAGTCAAACAGGAAAAGTGTTTCAGATCAAATCAAGCTGCCTCAGGTGCAGCAGCAGTTTCATCTGTTTTCTTCATGTCAGCTGGATTTAATCCTCCTGCTAGATTTGATTATTCAACAGGAACTAACTGCAAACGTTTGATTTTACACTCATCTGAAAGTGTTTCAGTACAAAATGTAAAGATGAAAGTTTGTTTTATTCCCTGTAAAGGAAACTTTCTTTTGAATACTACATCTGCTGCAACATGATCAGTAATGTGTTTCATTCACTTTCAGGCTCTTTGACGGAGTTGATCATCAGACTAGTTGTGGTCCTGCTGGGTATGATGGGATCAATCCTCATCCTCTACTTCTACTTCAAGGTAGTGCATGTATCATGCACGCTGGATTTAGAAACGTTATTGCAGGAATTCTAAAACAGGATCTTTGTTCAGACCAGCAGCAGCCAGAAGTTGGGACCAGAGAGAAAGCATCATGTTGATGGTTCCAGAGCTGAAGGCTGCAGAGAGGAGACAGCCTTCATGCACCAGTAGAGGAGGAGCTTCATTTCACATTCAGATGAAGAAACAGTGTTGAGGTTACAGGAGACAGAAAGTTCTCAGCTTTCACATTGTTCATGGGATCATAGAGAAATAATCATCAGCTTTTATTAATTTATCATGTTCTGCTGCTGGTGCTGCTTTCTGTTTGACTCAACTTTTCCACACGTGTGATGATTTTTAGATTTCTGAGTCAGCTGACAACAAATCAGTATAAACATGGTTTAGAAGTTATGAGTGAAATGAAATCTAGACTTTCTGCTGCATCAGGATCAGTATTAGAGCTCCTGTCACTGAGAGAAAACAAACATTTACAGATGATCTGATTCCCTCAAGCATTCGTGTCAATACTGGTGCTCTGGGAGTTATTTGTTCACAAGAAGGTGATTTTAATCAGAGGAGGAAAGATCTGTCTGAAAATGTCATTTATGTTTGTCCTGCTATGATCATTTCAGTTAAAGTCTAGTATTTTCTGTCTCTGTTTATAATTCTGATGTTGTATTGAACATTTTCACACATTGTGTGTGTGTGTGTGTGCGTGCGTGTGTGTGGCTTAGCTGCTTCAATTCTTTGCAAAACCATTTAGAAATATATTTTAAACTCTTATTTTTTGTTAAAATAAAAGTTAAAAACTCCAGTTCCTGTGTGGTTTGGAGCTTTTCTGCATGTGGCAGATGAGATATGTCTGAAAACGTTTTAGTGCCACTTTTCTGATGAATAACCAAGTTATTTTTATTTTTTATTGTTCATTTAACTCTGTGTCCTGATGTAAAACTGACCACTACCTGGTGGCGAGTTGTCTTTGATGGTGGGAGAGGATGCTGATCAGACCTGGCAGACCTAAACGTATTGTGAGGGTCTGCTGGGAGCGTCTGACAGAGTCTCCTGTCAGAAGGAGACTCTGTCAGATGTTGCTGTGCTGGTTGACAGGGCTCTGCAATATTGTGTAGAAATCGGGGGCAGTTCCACTGGACTGGCAGACCGGGATGGTGGTCCCCCTATTTAAAAAGGGGGACTGCAGGGTGTGTTCCAACTACAGGAGGCTCACACTCCTGAGCCTCCCTGGTGAGGTTTATTCAGGGGTTCTGGAGAGGAGGGTCCATCAGATTGTTGAAACTCTGATTCAGGAGGAGCAATGTGATTTTCATCCTGGCTGATTAACACTGGACCAGCTCTATACCCTTAGGGGGGACCTGGAGGGTGTGTGGAAGTTTGCCCAAACAATCTACATGTGTTTTGTGGATTTGGAGAAGGCGTTCGACCATGTCCTGTGGGGGGCCCTTTAGGGGGTACTCTGGGAGTATGGGGCACCAGGCCCCTTGATATGGGCTGTTAGGTCCCTGTACGACCAGTGTCAGAGCTTGGTCCGCATTGCCGGCAGTAAGTCGGGCTCGTTTCCGGTGAGAGTTGGACTCCGCCAAGGCTGTCCTTTGTCACCGATTCTGTTCATAACTTTTATGGACAGGATTTCTAGGTGCAGCCAAGGTGGTGAGGGGATCCGTTTTGGTGGCCTAAGGATCAGGTCTCTGCTTTTTGCAGATGATGTGGTCCTGTTGGCTTCATCAGAACGTGATCTCCGGCTTTTGTTGGAGCAGTTCGTAGCCGAGTGTGAAGCAGCTGGGATGAGAATCAGCTCCTCAAAATCCAAGACCATGGTCTTGCATCGGAAAAGGGTAGAATGCCTTCTCCAGGTTAGGGATGAGGTCCTGCCCCAAGTGGAGGAGTTTAAGTATCTCGGGGTCTTTTTCACGAGTGAGGGAAGTATGGAGCGCAAGATCGATAGGCAGATTGGTGCTGCGTCTGCAGTGATGCATTGTACCGGTCTGTCATGGTGAAGAGAGAGCTGAGCCAGAAACCTCCTCCTCTTCCTCCTCAGCGGGGGCTGCTGCTGCTGCTGTTGCTTCTGCTGGGAGACGATGTGACCAGTAGGCAGCAGATACTGTTAGTAGTGCGAGATCTATCTCTGTTTTTGATCTCTACTCACCTTTGTGCCTGTGTTAGTCCATCTGGGCTGTGTGTGTGCGTGTGTGGACAGGACAAGACAGGAGAGGAAAGCAGTGCAAACAGAGTCAGTGGTAGAGTGGTGTTGCTGTTAGCCAATCAGAGGAGAGATGTCCAAATATCAGAAAATAAGACTCCAAATTCTGTCGTCTGAAGCTCAGCTCTGATCTGGCTCATTTCTAGTTCCTGAAACAGGTGCACCGGAGCTTTTTCCCCCCCAGAGTTTGACTGACAAATCATTCATTCCAACTAGCTGCAAATGTAGATTGAACGAGTGTTCAACACCTTTAAACATTGAGTCTGTACAGGTTTCCTTAAACTAAGAAAGAGTGGAAAGTGCCTTAAAAGAATAAAAGAAAAAAACTAAAACTAGCAGGAGAAAAGCATCAGAGGGGCTAGGCTTAAACATAGTGGGGGGTGAGTTCAGTCATAGGGTTCCTGACATTGGTAATTACTTCTCTGGCATAACGCTCAGGCTAAATCTCCTTCATGCTCACCATTCGGCCTCGGTGCTGCATGTTCTTGTGATGAAGGATTTCCTGTGAAGAGATTCTGCTTGACTTTTTTCACAGCCCAATTCTCACCAGAGGGCCACATTTCTTAAAAAATGACTGGACAGCAAATTTAATCCTCAGAGGGTCAGAGAAGCTTAAGATTATGTTCCGTATCTCACCGACCGAGGATATGAGCCCGTCTGGTTCTGATGTTTCCACCAATCACAGTTCAGGGCAGGGGATAAAAGGGGAAAAGCAGCGGAAAAGAAATGATGTGCCACAGCAGGAATGGTGCTAAGGTGTGGTGATTTAGTGACCTAATTGAAGCAGAAATGCAAACCATATCTAAAGGAAAAATGCTGTGGGTAGAGATTTTCTCTTTTCCCTTCTTAAACCTTGTTGTAATAAGCTAAATAATATTGTTTCCTATACTTTTTCATGTACTGACACAAAAACAAAATATGTTAAAACAAACCTGCAAAGGTTTAAGAGCGATGGGTGCAGTTTAATACAGATGTTGTTATATCTAGCAAAAAATAAAATAAAAGGGCATAAAAAACAAGACATTTTTCAAACAGCCCAGTGAAGCTCCAGCAACAGATTTAACAGGGATGCTAAAGAGGTAGACCTGAGGGTGTGACATGCTTGTTTTTGCTGTCCTCTTGTGTCAGTAAAGTTAACTGTGATTATATCGACCATTTGCACGTGACGCACGACGCTCATGGGACCGCCCCCTTTGCCATGATGGTTGGCTAAAAGGCCGTTTACGCACGTTGGAACTACAGTGAAGCTAGTCAAAACAAGCCAGTTTGTAGCCTTTTATCGCTTTTATTTAGTTGATTTTACAGTAAAATGGTAATAGTTGTCTGCACTAACAGACAAGGATGTAAACTCAACTTGTTTTATTTTTGAAACAACTTTGATGAAGACTGAAGACGGAGATGAACCGCAGCAATCAATAAAACTGACTAGACTAGCAGCCCTCAAAGTATTTTTGGATTTGCAGCAAACACGTTTTACCGGGTAAGATTAACGTTTTTATATTTCATGGGGAAGACAGGGACTGGGATAAATGTGATGTGTTTATGCTTATTGATCATCCTAATGGATGGATGGATATTTCACCATGTAGAACTTACGGTACCGTCCACTGTAGTGAAATGTGAGATAATTATTAACAATAATATTGTTTCAATGTAGGATTACACGTGTTAAATTGCGGTATTTATTTAGTATGATGAGCATCATTGTTATGAGATGTCTTGTGTCGTCCCGTGTGAGTAGCATCTGAACCCGGTGACCCCACCAGCTACAAAAACTGATAGGGATCTGGCCTTTTTTAGTTTTTTTCTTAAACAGCTCCAGTGTAAAGTGAAACGCTGTTTATCGGAGAAAGTTATAAATCCAGCGAGGTGACTTCTGGCAAAGTCGGCAACTTGTTTATATCGGTGAACAGCAGCAGGGAGAACGTAAGCTAACGTTCATAAGCTAGCTAACACGTAACTTTTGTAAATACTGCTCTCTATGAGCCCCACCTAGGTGCGCTAAATCTTCCCACAAGTGAACTGGGCTTGAACTAGTTGAAGCCAGACTAAACATAACAAAAACAACAACAAAAAACTATTTCAGGTACTTTTCCGCTTTGTTTAGTACTTGTGTCGCTCACTGTTTACATGCTTTTGCCAACCAACATGGCGGACCCACGTGATTAGGTGACGTCGGTGCAAATAAAGTTAAAGTCCCAAGTCATCATCACACACTGCTGAAATTACATCTCCGCATTTGACCCATCCCCGTGGGGAGCGGTGAGCTGCAGCTGTGGCCGCGCTCGGGAACTATTTGGTGGTTTAACCCCCCAATCCAACCCCTTAATGCGAGTGTCAAGTGAGGAAGCATTGGTCCCATTTTTTCAAAGTCTTTGGTATGACCCGACTGGGAATCCGACCCTGATCTCCCAGTCCCGGGGCGGACACTCTACCACTAGGCCACCGGAGCTGGTAATGGTCAATTATTCATGTGTTTTAAAAGTAACTAAAGTGTTTGAGAATCAAAAGTGTACCTGAAGTACCTGAATATTTGAAAGTTGGAGAGTAAAAATTCCAAAACTGATACTTATATTTCATCTAAATATGCAATTCAATTGAAAACATAAAGTACATTTGTCAGTTAAGAAGTAAAACGACTCTCCTTTCCCTGCTGTGTGTATTGTTTTTTGTAATAAATGGTGTTTCAGCCTCTTTTTGAGGAGAATTGCTTGAAGGCATGAGTGCAACAGACTTTATCAACACAACTTATATCACTTTTGCTTCTTCAGATCGGCAGATCTCCCTCCTTTGCTGGCTGACATAGTCATGTTATACTGACAGATCTTTAAAAAGTGTCATTAATATTGCGTCTGTTTTCACTGACCTACTTTAGACAGCTGTGGGAGGATCTCTGTTAAAAAGATTCTTCCCAAATCAATATTTTACACAGGCTGTCTGCATCATTTAGCTCATTGCCCTCGATGCTCAGAAATGTTTTTTTCATCTAAAATGAGCTAAAACAAAAATAGTTGTTATCTCTTAAATACAAGCAACACAATAAAGATCAAATCAGAAAATGCATTTATGAAACTTATTTTTATCCCTAATTGTAAATCATAAATCCACGTGCAGAACAAGATGATACTTCAATTTTTGGTGAACTGTTCAAGATAAGCAGGTCGAGGAACTCTGATTATTGTTCTAAGTAGCTGTTAATCTCTGGGTTTATGTCTCCCATCTGCTGTCAGGCCTGATAGCTTCTGGCCTCATAAATGATCTGCAGATGTAACTGATGGGCTGATAAAATTCTCCTCATGTCTTTAGCTAACATCTTATTCAGTGAGTGTTGAGATCTCAGTGTGTTCCAGGAGTTATGAGATGACTTACACTGTTGCATGATTATTTATGAAAGATCTATGATTATGCATCCAGTCATGGTCAAAGGAAAGACCAACCTCTTTAAATGATCAGAACATTAAAATATAAATACATAAAATGTGCAAAAATAAAGACTAGATTCCACCCTGTCATTTTTTATTAAATAAAAACAAAACCACAACAGAAAAGCTGCACAAAGGCAATGCTTGCTGCATTCAAGGGATTGCAAAGGAAAACAGGAACAGTTGATCAATATCAAGATTAACAACGCTATAAAAGCAGTTTTGGCCTTTTTCTGGTCTGGAGCATACAGGTGCGTGTTAACACCATGTCAATGAAGAAAGACATCAGTTTGGGAAGGTTCTAAAGAAAAAAGTTATTTTATTTAGAAGTGAAAAAAATTCTAGACAGTTCTTAGACATGGACATCCCACCATATTCACTCCAAGGTCAGATCAGAGAAACTGTAACAAACAAACAAACAAACAAACAAACAAACAAACAAACAAACATCTAGACTCTACAGCTCAAGTTAGGAAGTTGAAGTTCAAAGTTAATAACTGCAAATGGAAACAGACTAGGGAAATGTTGCTTGTTTTGAGGAGTTGCAGGAGAAAGTTCCCACTCTAAAAAAAACACGGCAGCATAACTGAAGTAACTAAAGGCATCAAAACTATGAAAGAACACATGTGGAGTTATGTACTTAACAAAAAAATGTGAAATAACTGAAAACATCTTTTATATTCTATTTTCTTCAAAATAGCCTCCCTTTGCTCTGATTACTGCTTTGCACACTCTTGGCATTCTCTCCATGAGCTTCAAGAGGGAGTCACCTAAAATGGTTTTCCAACAGTCTTGAAGGAGTTCCCAGAGGTGTTTAGCAATTGTTGGCCCCTTTGCCTTCACTCTGTGGGCCAGCTCACCCCAAACCATCTCCATTGGGTTCAGGTCCGGTGACTGGAGGCCAGGTCATCTGCTGCAGCACTCCATCACTCTCCTTGGTCAAATAGCCCTTATGCCTTCAGTGAGAATCTACCAATGGAAATGGCCGTGAAAATAAAGAACACACATTGAATGAGAAGGTGTGTCCAAACTTTTGGCCTGCACTGTAGATTTGTAAGATTGCATCTGAATTAATCACATGACTTCTGGAACAAAGTCCTTTAAATAAATGAGAACAAAGTAGAAATGTTTACCCATAATGCAAAGCAGCACATCTGAGGATACCCAAACATACAGAGGGGCAAAAAAGTATTTGGCACCAACAGATTGTAAAAAGAAATCCAGGAAAACACACTGTATGATTTTTGAAGAACACTCTAAACCCAGATAAGTAGAGTTTACTTAAAAAACTCAGGTAACACGTTGCCTTAAATTTTTTAAGTAATGAAGCATTAGTTGAGTGAGTGCAGCGAACTACATTCAATACACTTGAACCCTTAATAGAGTGAAATGGAAATTTTGAGTTGAATGTACTATAGTTACAGAGTTACAGTAACTAAAGGTACTTAGTTGAAACAACTGTTAAACACCCATTTATATAACTCAGCTTGTTTTTCAGCATTACTCTATTTCCAATTAAACCAATTTTTACATTTTAACTGACACTGACAGATGCCAGCTAACTCATGCCTCATGCACCACATGACTGCAGGCAGTCAGTCAGTGAGAGTTGAACTCATGGCTACTGAAACCAGAGGCTTTAGTGAGAACCACCACCTTACTATACAGTGGAACAACACAGTGGTCCCATTCCTGAGACCTTCCTCCTCACTTATGGTGCCAACATGACAGAACAAATAACCCCACCTTTGCAACACTGAACAAAGCAATAACCAAGAAAAACACACAAGACAACACAACACAACCTCCCACACACAATAAACATGCATAAACACCCCAAAATGACTACCCACAATGCACCTCACCCACTGCTGCTTTCACAGTGGGTGGGGTCATTTTTTAAATCTATAAATTGCAGTTTTAAGATGACTAAACTCTGGTCATTGGCCTAAGGCTTCAAACATGGGGTAGAAAACTTGCTTGTTAGAACTTCAGTGCAGCTGAGTTCTTCCTCTTTGTTCTGTGTGTCTCTGTTCTGTCTCTAAAGAGTCAGAGCTCCTCAGCATCTGGTCAGAACTGGTATGAACCAGGTTTTTGGAGGTTGCAACCAAGCAAACTTGATTATTTGAAGTAGTTGGAACTCAAACATATAAGCTAGGCCATTAAAAAGTACAGTTTGCTCAAATATATAAGTGGTATTAAAATTACATGTGTTTTAGTAATCTGAACTCAGTTTGTTTAAGTAGTGAGTACTGATTGGACTTCAAAACACAATTACAATAAGAAAGGACATGAAACAGTTCAGCTAACTCAGGATTAACAAGTCATGTTAATAATTTAGAAACATTTAAGTAATGTGAACAAGATCATTTGAGTTTAAGCAAAAATCTGGGTTTACAGTGAATGTATTTGTATAATAATGCAGAATATAAGTATTTAGCACCTAAACAAGCAAGAATTCTGGCCCTCTCAGAGCTGTTACGTCTTATTTAAGAAGCTCTTATCCTCCACTCGTTAGCTGTATTAATGGAACCTGTTTAAACTCATAAGACACCTGTCTACACCTTCAAGCAGTCAGACTCCAACCTCCACCATGGCCAAGTCCAGAGAGCTGTTTAAGGACACCAGGGACAAGACTGGGATGAGCCAATCCACAATAGACAACAGCTGGGTGAGGTCAACTGTTGGAGCAATTATTAGAAATAGGAATAAATCCAATGTCACTGACGACCTGGGGCTCCATGCAAGACCTCTTGGGGTACAACTGATCTTGAGAAGAATGAGGAAACAGGCCAGAACTACACAGGGGGATCTGGTCAATGACCTGAAAAGAGCCGAGACCTCATAACAAAGGTTATGATTAGTAACACACTATGTAGTCATGGATTCAAATCCTGCAGCACTTGAAAGGTTTACTTACTAAAGCCAGCTTATGTCCATGCCCCTCTAAAGTTTGCCAGACCTGGATGATCCAGAAGAGGACTGGGAGAAAGTCATGTGGTCGATTGAGACGTTAATAGAACTTTTATTAACGTCACTCACCGTGTTTGGAGGGGGAAGAATGCTGAGTTACATCCCATGAACACTACACTGTAAATTCCAACAAGTTAAGTTTACTTGAAAATATTGAGGAAACCGATTACCTTGGGAAAAGTAAGTAAACAAACTTAATTGTGGCAAGTATAGTGAAATTATTATATGTGAGTGAGCTGTACTTTTTTTGAAGTTGAGACTACTTAATAAATCTCAGTATAGTTAAATTCAAATCAAGTTGATTCAACTTAAATACTTTGAGTCACAATAACTTAATATACTCAGCCAAGATAAGTGGGCGTTACTTGAAATTTGGTACAATTTAAACAATTATGATAACACACATTTATATAAGTCAGCTTGTTTTTAAGCAGACACTGAAAATGCCAGCTAACTCATGCCTCATGCTCCATGTGACTGCAGGCAGTCAGTGAGTGTTGAACTCATGGAAACTGAGACCAGAGCCTTCAGTGTGAACCACCACTTTAAACCACACAGAGGAACGGCACAGTGGTCCCATTCCTGAGACCTTCCATCTCACTTATGGTGCCAAAATGACAAAACAAATAACCCCACCTTTGCAACACTGAACAATGCAATATCTAAGAACAACACACAACTTAACACAACACAACCTCCCACACACAATAAACATGCATAAACACCCCAAAATAGAACAAAATAGCTAAGAAAATGACTACCCACAATGCACCTCACCCACTGCTGCTTTCACATGTGTTTAAGTAACATGAACTTAGTTTGTATAAGTATAAGTAATAATTGGACTTGAAAAACACAATTACAATAAGAAAGGACATGAAACAGCTGAACTAACTCAGGATTAACAAGTAATATTAACAATTTACAACATTTTAAGTAATGTGAACTAGATATTTTTGAGTTGAATCAAAGTCTGCGTTTACAGTGTACCATGAAGCATGGAGGTGGTAACATCATACTTTGGGGCTGCTTTGCTGCAAAGTGGACAAGATGACTGATATTAAGGAAAGGAAGAATGAGGCCATGTAACATGAGGTTTTGTCAGCAAAAACCTCAGTGAGAGCGTTGAAAATGAAACGTGGCTGGATCTTCCAACATGACAATGATTCCCAAACACCACCCGGGCAACGTAGAAGTGGCTATAGTAAAAAGTATTGTTCTGGAGTGGTGTAGCCAGTCTCCAGACCTCCATCCAACAGAGAATCTGTGGAGGGAGTGGAAAGTATGTGTGGCCCAGCGACAGCCCCAAAACATCACAGCTCTCTGCATGGAGGAATGGGTTAACAGATTGAAGGGAAATAATTGCTAGATGAAAGTGTGAGTGACCTGTTCAGATTGAAAGCTTGGAGACTGTTGGGCTGACAAAATGATAAGAGGAGCTTGAAGATAAGCTGGGTAAAAATATTATCAAAAAGCAAAAAGGCTTTACATGGTAAGGACCCACACACACACACACACACACACACACACACACACACACACACACACACACACACACACACACACACACACACACACACACACACACACACACACACACACACCACCTTATAATGTTCATTTCCTCTCTTTAAATATACAAAGTTGTGATATTTTAGGTGTTTTGCTCCATCCTTCCTGCTATGGTGCAGATCTGTAAAACTTTGACACTTTCCTTTTCTAAATACATAAAAATACTCTGAGGAAAAGCGTTGCCTTGGAGGCAACAAATCCTGCTCAGAAATCTCAATAAACATTTTTCTTTAGTGCTGCCATCTCAGACGAACATTTTCCAGGAGCGGCGACATAACCTCATGCTGTTAAAGACCCTGGCTGCTTTTGAACTGTCTGCTGGCAACATCCCATAAGGCCTTTTTAAGTTCAGACCTTCTCATACTTTATCCTCAACATTTCTATAGACCCAAAGGAAAAAATAGAAGGGTCCAACTTTGATGCCCCTGAGCTCAGAGCTAAATCTTCTGGAAAGTTAGCTGTAAATAAACAATAACATGTTACTACTACTGATCAATGATCCAGCACCACACAAGGGATCAAAGGTCACAGAAACTCTGGTTTGCACTTTAACCTTTTATACACAAAATTTTCCACTTATTTGAATTGTTTAATTATACCAGAAACTACAGGAGATGGAAAATAAAATAAACATTTTTCTTGCAGTAACTTCAATTGCAAATTAACAACTTTGTTTTGATAAAGTTCACGTCTCCTCAAAGACTCTGAACTTTGTAGTTGACATAATTTGTTTGATAGAAAAAATCTCATTGAAAAAAGGCTGAGAAGACAAATTGTGATATTTCAGGAGGCAGTCTAGGAGGGGTGAAGCAATGACTCCTGGGACTGTTAGCTTGTTGATATTGAAATGTAAAGGAATCATCCTGCTTGTGTTTACATTAATGTTTGAGGTTACAAGAAATGTTATACTTTCAGTGCAGTAGAGGCAGGATTGAGTTTTAGTTACAAAGTTTTTAGAAAGGTCAAGACCAACTACTATTAATTACTAAAACACACGCATGCACGCACACACTTTATCATTGTGTGGACCCTCCATTGACTTCCATTCATTTTAGGGACTCCACTATGCCTAACCCATACCCTAACCCTAACCCATACCTTAACCCTAACCATAACCAATGATGTTCTATTCCTAACCCTAACCTAAACCAAAAGTTAATTCACACCATACCTCTAAAACCACATTTTAGGGTATCTTGTCATTGCGTGGACCAGCCAAATGTCCACACAATGTGCAAATGTCCAAAAGCTACAGGTTAAAATTAAAACTTGTCCACTTAAGCATATAAAGACAAGTACACACACACACACACACACACACACACACACACACACACACACACACACACACACACACACACACACACACACACACACACACACACACACACACACACACACACACACACACACACCAAATAAACAATAAAAAGTAATTCAAGTGATCCAGAAAGTGTGAAACAACAAAACACCAGTTGCATATTTAAGAATGCTTTAGAAGACCAGAAACTAAATAAAACTCAAACCACAGTGAAAGAAAGAACGTTACAGATAAAAAATTTAAAATATAAAGTAAACACCCAAACCCCAACACGGTGACAAGAATGATGTTTTTAAAAGCCTTCACACAAACTGCTAAAACATTTATAAGACTATAGATCCCCGAGCACCACTAGCTGCATATTTTCTGTTTCCTGAGCCAACACACCTCTTAAGAATCAATGGCTGCTTCTTCGTCTTCTTCTTTGATTAGGCAGGCTAGACATCCGTAAGGTGTAATGCTGCCACTGGAACGTTCAAACTCAGCCTGTCACACTCTCAGACAACTAGCAGGAAGTCTAATGAATATTAGCGGCTTCTGAAGAATTTAAGAACCTGCTGAAGAGGAGATTCAATCATTGAATCAGGTGTGTTGGAGCAGGAAAACATGCTAAAACAGAATAGAATAGCCCTGATCGAAACCATTACTTTAAAAAAAAGGATTTAGTTATAATTACAGCTGTGCCACAATATCTATAAGAAAATAAAAATCTAATTAAAGCAGGAATCACACCATATAAGTTTTACTTTTGTTCTAACTAATACTAATTAAACATGTTTAATTAAAATAATATTTACTGTTGTTTGGCCTCATCACACATGTTCATATTTAGCATTTGTGCATAGTGCTTTGTTGATGTTAAATACTGTTATAGTGACACACATCAAGACAAAACAGACAGAATCTAAATCTAAATGTTCCTATTTTTTTTCTTTTGGTTATATTTAGCTAATGTTGATTAAGAGCAGCATGAGCACAAGATGTGTATAAAAGACTAAATCTGGAGGAATTAAATGGTACATTGAAGCAAGAATGGAGGTGCAGTAAGGAGTAAAGTAACTAACCACTCCACACTCACTCCACCCTTCTAGGAAGGCAAAACTAGTGACATTCTGAGTAAAAACTTTTTGATAAAACCTCGATAAGTTTAGTCAACCTGTTCAGGTGGATGATGGAGGAGGAAGGGTTCCATTTCTTTTCCTTTCTCTGCAGAAATGGGCAGAAATGTCTAGATCACTGACAGTACTTGCTGTTGTCCACTAGATGGAAGCCTACCCCCACCGATGCTTGTGACTCCTGCTTCAACCACCCTAACTGTTGCAGCCTTCCTGCCTGAGGACATCATTACACACTCAATAAAGCAATAGTCAGTCATTTTCTCTGCTAAATTGATCCCTTTGCTGCTCAACAACATGTGCTGTGATAATTTTCACTGCAGCAGTTACAGCTGCATGCTTCCGAGTCTGACATTTAACAATTATCTCGTTGTTGCGTTCTGATGTGACTGACCATCTGTTGACAACGCGCGCTACACTTGTCTGTCAGCAGCTGAGGTCAGCAGGGACAACCTCCCTGGGCATCGTTGTGGTTGCAGTGACACAGTCCTGGTTTGGACCAGCGCTTGTGAAACACTCCTCGTCTGGAGGACGCGGACACAGTGCACACTTACCCAATCCAAAACTGTTTTATAACAGATGTAAAGATCAACAAAAGCTCTTATCAAACGCTGCTGAGGCCAGATAAGATTATGGTTCTGTTTACTATGCAAGTTGGGAACACAGAGTTTCTTGCTCACACTGACACACAAACACACTCACAAATGTGCAACTTGGCTGGCATGCATCATGAGTTTAATTGAAACAGTGTTTGTTTGCATTCTTCTTTTAAACTGATGAACATGAAGACGAACCATTTCTGTTGAATGTAAACCACTTTTTGCATTAAATGGTCACATGCATGCTGCATAAATAATTCTAGCGGAGGTGGGTGTTTGAATTTATCGTGTATTTGTTTGGTTTATTTTCACACATTAGCACATTTGATCACAGCTCAGTATGTTCCCGCAGCTTGTTCTGCCACTCCTTGAACTGTCAGCATGGCAGGGTGGAGCTCTAAGTGCTGCACATGTTTCCAGCATGCTCTGAAAGCGTCACTCCCTCTCTCTGTTTCCCTTCCTAACCCACAAGGCCAACCCAAAACAGAAACAAGGAGGGACCAGCGGCCGTAGTCACCAATCACAGGCATTGTCCTCCCCTCCCTCTTTGCTCCCTCCCTGCATCTCTAGGCACGCCAACCAAAGAAAAAAAGTTCAGGAAAAAAAAGTGATAAGCACCAAGCAGCTTCTGGGTTTTGCTTTCAAGTGGACTCCCGCTGAATCGATGCAAGCGTGTGTGCTTTTGTGTGTGTGTGGTTTTCTTTCTGCTGCCACTGAAGGATGTAGCGTCAGCCCTGAACAACAGAGGCTATAAAACAGGAGAGCCACAGGAGGGGAGCTCAGACACCCAGTGTGACTGCACTTCTCAGGAGGAGCTCAACCTGACATTTACTCCTACTGGCCCTGGAGAGGAGACAGGATGGCACACTGACACCATCCCAGGCTTCCTGTCTGCATCCTTGACAAATCAAGGAGAAGTGTCTTTCACTTTATCTTCATCAGTCTCTTGAAGCTGAACCTCCTGCTCTGGGTGTTTCTCCCATTCATCCACCTGCCTTCCAAGATGTCAGATGATGACTGCCGCTCGCCCATCGGCCTGGACTGTTGCAGCTGCTGCCTGGACCTGGCCAGTGGTGGTGAGGACTCCCTGTCCAGCAGCCCATCACAGGGCCACGGGGCCCTGCCGGCAAGCCCCACCAGCCCCAGTGTCAATCACTTCCGCCAGCTCCGTAACCAGCTGATGTACCAGAACCTGAATACGGACAAGCTGAACAACATCATGAGGCAGGACTCTCTGGAGTCGGTGGTGAGGGACCCCTGCTTCCTGCTCAACGAAGGCATCTGCAACAGCAACATCGACCAGACCATGTTATCTATCCTGCTCTTCTTTCACAGGTACGTCTGTTTGCTTTGCTAACCTGATAAGAACAAGCTGAACTGATAAGACGGATCTAAAAAGGTCTTGTTTACAAAAACCTGAGATGTTTATTTTAACTAACTGAGAGATTCTATCTATCTATCTATCTATCTATCTATCTATCTATCTATCTATCTATCTATCTATCTATCTATCTATCTATCTATCTATCTATCTATCTATCTATCTATCTATCTATCTATCATCTATCTATCTATATATATATATATATATATATATATATATATATATATATATATATATATATATATATATATGAATTAAACTGCTTGGATGAAACTGGCCGAAGGATGTTTGGGTTGGGATGATTTTATTCTGCTAATTCACATTCTGAGTAAAACATGAGCCAAATTTCAAGTTTAACACAAAATCAAATGTTTGTTTCTTTCATTTCTGATTTTACATATCAAATGCAATTATTTGCTTGTGAGAAAGGCAGTCATTCCCCTCTATAGAGAATAAATCAGCAGTGCATCCTGAGAACCTTCTTGTTTCATTTCCATTAACACCTTTGACGTCAATCACACCTGGCTCGTCTCCTTTCCTGTCTGCTGAACTGTATTTGGCTGCTGCAGCGTCTGCATCAACGGCATCTCTTTACTAGGTTTTTGTCAGTTTGAAAGTTTGTTTTGCAGCATCAGCACACTTTTTTAACCAGTTTCATGTACCAGCTCATTTATGTCATTCATTTTCCTTCACACAATGTGTTAAAAGGTGGTGACATACACACAAACATGAAATATGAAAGATTTAAAATCATTCTGCAAAAACTGACATTATGTTTGTTTTTCATGTCAGCATAAAGAAGGAAACTCGAAAACAACAGATTATTTTGTTTTTTTCCTCCACACATGCACTCCATTTCTTCAAATTCTTGTTAAAGGTGTTCTTTTTCTAAATCTTACATCTGAAACACATGAAGCAGACAAGCGTATGCAATTAGGTCATCTTTATTTTTCAACAAATAATAAAATATGCAACTAAAAAACAAACATTAGGTTATATAGATTAATCATTCCAAACAAGTCATCAATGTGCAAGTGTTAGCCAAGAGGCTAAAGGTCAAGCATTATCTCAGCCAGATTTGATCAGCAATTAAATAAACTGTAAAACTAATCAGTCTATCAGGAATAAAAATCAAAACAGAATATATTTACAACTAAAGGCATCAAAAGGTTTTCTTTATGCAAATATTGTGAATATAAATTTTAAGTGCAGCTTGAGTAATATTAGATTGATTTTTCTAATCACCTCAGATAGAATATCAGCAGTAATGGCCGCCCTGATAAAGTTTCTGTGGAAAAACCAGGGGGAAGTTAATTACTGTCATTGATGGAGTTGTTTGTAGCAGTTATCATATCAGTAATGTTCTCTGTCTTGAGACACATTATCAGTGTTTTATCACATATCGCCAGGAGCTGCTCAGGATTATCCAGACATGTTAATCATCAACCTGAGTTTACTTTCCTGAGGGCTGTAACATCGTCCTTATCACTCATAGATCTATACTGAATGTGTACAGACAGTAGAAACCAAGGAAATTATGTTTTACATAACCCAGTCTGCACAAATGCCAGCCTGCTGTTTGGACTCAGAATATCAGAACGAGGAAGCAAACAGAAAAGCTGCCATTTAAATGATTCACGGGTCACAGAAATGTGCTAAACAGGAAATTTGACATTCTGTTTGGATGTTTGAGGCTGAACCCTAAAGTCCTCAATGGGGTTTAAAGTTTAGAGGTCTAGGGTTGGCTGCTGGCTGCACACCCTCAGTTAGCTCTTGGCAACCATGAATCATGAGGGTGAAGAGGGGGGACGAGCGTGGAGCGATGACAGTCACAGACATTTATTGCAAGATTTCAAGTTTGTTGACAGCTCTCGGTTAGCAAAGCTAGAGAACCACAGCAGCCAAAATAATCCACATGGTGTCAAAGACCTCATAAACGATGGTTTTTCTCCGAGGTCACGAAGACATTTCAGCAGTTTGTCAGAGACTGATGGAGGTTTTTTTAGAGGTCACAAATGTGACCATAAGAAAGCATTGAAGAAATTATTTTTTCTTGTTCTCAGTTGTTTAAAAACAGACTTTTTGTTTTGTTTTTAGTGTTTTGAATGGATTATTGGGTTGGTTGGTTCTGTTCAAAACCTAAACTCCCCACTGAGGGACAAATAAAGGTATTCTTATTCTTAACATCCTAGTCCTAGATCCACTCATAGATGACACCTTTAAACCCCAACCCAGTCACCTACTCCTATAAGTGTCCAAAGCCCCCCAAGATCTCCAACCACAGTAAAATCCTGCAGCTCAAATTTGGGCACTGCGTCAAATATAAAATATGTAACTTTATTCAGAGAAAACTGAAGAAATACTGGGGAAGTTGCACCCTGCACCCCCTTTGTCTCTTTCATCAATAACATCCTTGAGTTTACTCCCTAACAAAGGGTTTATAGATAATCTATAGACAACACAAGAGTCTGTCTACATCCAAATTAGGTAACGGTATATAGAATATCTGGTCTCAAACTCGTTGCTTCTCAAACAGCATGTATGAGAATGTTTGGGTGAATTCTTCAAAGTGACACTTAGCTGCAGGAAATATGCTGTAAAACTCATGCAAAGATTAAAATTAGCTTTCATTTCCAGGTTCATCAGAAAAAAAGAAGAAATTGTTCAAGATGGTTGGAAAAGACAAATAAATATAAATAAAGATCATAGAACCCGGGTGGAAACTGCACAAAAAAACAAAAACGTGTGACAGCCATGCCCACTGAGACCTGACCCAGGGTGTTAATGATCCTCCCTGTTGAATGTGTAAAGATAATAAGTCGTGAGTAATTTAGTTTAACAAAACACATTTATGGTTTGTGGCTCATCATTATAACATATTTAATAAAATGTTGTATTTAATCTAAGAGCTCACAAGTTTTCCTTGTGAGTCTTTAGTCTAGTCTTTGATTCCCTCCCAGCCAGCACACATAGGTGGGCCCAATATGGAATCTATATGGGCAAGACCATATGGGTCCCACAAGGGTTTGTCCGCAGTTTCCATGGTGGCCCCACGGGGGTTTGCATGCGTTTGAGTCAAACCCTCTGAAAACCTGTTAAAATTTATGCGGGCAAATATCTTTCAGGACAAACTCCCATGGGGCCACCATGGAAATTGCGGACAAACCCTGGTGAGACCCATACGGCTTGCCCATATAGATTTCATATGGGGCCCACCTATGTGTGCTGGCTGGGCTGTCCCCTCTGTGTACAGATAACATTATTATTCCTTAATCAGGCAGGAATGCGTTTTCCCGATCAATACTGAGTAATAAAAGACGTTTCCAAGTCAGAAACTCAAATTCATTACAAGCTCTAACAGGCACACACATCCCTGTAAATCTGTTGCACCACTATCAAAATTAATTTAAAATCCCCTCCTCTGCTTCAAAGATGTTGTTGCATAAGAGCGGTGTGATCTTAAATCCTGCAAAGATTCAACACAATACAGTGTTGGAGATGGCAGATGTTCATCACTAGCTATCACTGTGGTGCCCACATCAAAGGCTTATGGATGCAAAAACACCACCCCAAGTCATAAAACTTTCCCAATATTTTTGTTCCATGTTGTCTTTTGAAATGAAACAAGCCACAAAGATGATTGATGCGTGAGAGAAAAGGAACATCTGTTTCCTTAAGAAGTCTGAGCGACGTAGTGTATCATCATGAGCTGTGGGTGGCTGGGAAGATGGGTGGAAATAAAAAAATATGACATTATTGTCTGGTAATCAATCAGAATGGACTTGTGTTGCCTGCACTAAGAGTACTGAACACAAAAGGACTAAGTAAAAGTTTTTATGCTTAGAGCACAAAAAAGTGTTTTGGCGGTCCAGAGGGAAAGCGTTCAGTTCACCTACAAAACACACTGTACCTCTAAACCCGACTGGTAATACGAGCTGCAATTTTCAAAATGTCACACACTCTTTTTTTGGTCTTAGGTGGCATGAAAAGCTTAATTTCATGCTCTAGTTTTTGTATTATTGGCCTGGAAAAAGTATACAATCTGCCAATATAATAAAGCCAAAAAAAGGCTGATTTGTTTCCTGAATTGGAGCATTAAGGTCCGAGCTGGAGTCTTTAATTAAACCTGTCTTCTTGGGCTGCTGCCTGGAACACAGAGGAATCAAGTTAGTTTGTCTCCATTAAACGTGTACTCTGCTTTTTTCCCTTTGGCCTTTACAAGTTGAAGGAAAGTTTGAGCTGTTCAAGCATGTATGTCTAAACAGATACATGTTGAAGGCAATGAGGCAAAGGGGAAGGATGTCAGGGAGAAAGAAGAAAAAAAAAAGCAGATTCATGGCCAGACAAGCTTTAGAAACAAACCTGCAACGAGCAAAAACCCGAGAGAGCAATGCCAGGACAGACAGGGAGTGTTGGAGGGAGAGTCAGCTGCAGAAAGAGTCAGACAGGAGGCTGGAACTATAATAATAAACCAGTCAGATCCTGCTGATGGTTGTTGAAATGTGCGTCAAACTCTTCAGTCATGTTTTTGTGATGAAAGGAAGCAATAAGTCTAATAAAGTTTTCTTTTTCAATTTGCATTTTTCATTTCCGTCCCTAGACAAAGAATTGGCTCTAAATGCTATAAACTAGTGTTTTGACACTTTTGTGTAAATGTGTTTGCAGCACAGATGAAACCGTGTGTTTTATTGCTGCGGGTCAAAGAGGGACGCTCATTGATGGCTTTTAAATGGACTTCTCACCGCTGTGTTGAGTTGGG
Source organism: Aphyosemion australe (assembly GCA_006937985.1). Taxonomy (NCBI): domain Eukaryota; kingdom Metazoa; phylum Chordata; class Actinopteri; order Cyprinodontiformes; family Nothobranchiidae; genus Aphyosemion; species Aphyosemion australe. The sequence goes on from SSNS01000087.1 coordinate 841,967, forward strand.
ACTTTGTGAATGTCCTTGGTGCTTTGCCAGAAGATTCCTGGAGCCACCGTTGAATAGTTTGTGTGCCAGTGTGTAACTGTGTCAGCTTGTATTACGGTGCTGTGTTACCGGACAACCCAGTCTCGTGTCTGCGAAGTGACTGTTCTCTCGTGGAGAAGACATACTGTTTCCAGACGCGATGGATGCCTTTGTTATGATCCACTTCAGCAGACAGAGATCACTATGTGTTGAGTTAGAAATCCAGGGGCACACCCTGAACCACAGGTTCATGCAATCTGCGCTGCACAGCCCTCTCTTAAACAACACCGCTGTGGCTCCATGTTCCGTTGCTCCTAGCAACAACACAAACACTAAGATTGCTGCTACAATTCTTCATATCAGTTCATTCTTCTGGACAATAAAATTCCATCTGATTTCAACTACTAAAGGAATGAAGGATATTTATACCTATTCTTACTTTTTACTCATGACAGACCTAATTTGGTCATTTCTGAGAGACGATTACATCCCTAGTGATGTGCTGACAGAAACTTTAACTAAATTATCATTGATGTCATTTAAAGCTTCAGATTCTTCAGTGGAGTGACATTAAAATGCAAAGTTAAAGCCTAAACACACACACACACACACACACACACACACACACACACACACACACACACACACACACACACACACACACACACACACACACACACACACACACACACACACACACACACACACTGACAGAGGTGACCTGTAGCATTATGCTGTTGACACAACACAGCAGCACAATCCATCTAAGCTCTTTTGTCCTGAGCACACACACAGTATGTACCGGAGACAGATTACAAATCTATAAGTAACACACGTAAGTCAATCATGTCAAATCCTGGAGATCAGCGTGCATAAAAAGTCTGGAAATTATGGGAAAATAAAGAGTAAACTAAACTTTCTGGTTCCAGGACGTTAATGGCTAACCAGCTGGTGATCAGCTTTCCTGGGTGTGAAAAGAAAATGCCAAACTCATCTAAATACAAAAGCCTGTTGTAGATACGAGGTGATCTTGATATAATTTTGCAAGACATTAGAAAAGTTCTCAAAGAGCCAGAAATGCTATGATGTTCCTCGATCAATGGAACTTGATCTGAGTTCCTGTTTTTTTTTAAGATTCCTTCCTGGTTCAAAAAGCCACTAACATGGGAGATAGATATATTACGCTTTTAAGGACAGGGAGACAGAAAACTGACTGAATAGTAAACCTGAAACAATCATCATACAAAAACTGAGTTGTACTGAACAAAAATCTTAAACTGTGAGAGGTCCTGATGGTCACCCTTGTAGTTTTTATGTAGAAAGTGTGACACGTGAGATATACCTTGCAGACTGATTTGGAAAGTAGAGTTCAATCATCATGAACATCTCATGGAGCTGACATTTGTACTCTGCCTTTTGGGGGGATTTTGAAGAAAAGTGAGATTCACATTAATGATTAAATAAAAGTAGACTTACTTGTACTTTAATGTTTACTTGTGTGTGTAATGTAGAGTATACAGGAGCAGCGAGGATGGCTCTACTCGTGAAACCTCTCACCAGCAAGTCAAACATTCAATCTGATCAAAACCAGTTATAAAATCAGGACTTGACCAACACCTATAAGGGTTTACTGACATTAAAAAAGCTCAATCATTGAATTATAATCTAAAGTCCCATGACCCATAAAGTGCTTGAATTGTGTTTATAGTTCTTACCCCTACTTCACACTGAAAGCATCAGAGTTGCAGAAAAGCAGCAGATCGGTTTACTCGCGAGTTTTGCTGCGTGCCATTGCACACCAGGAGAGACTCAGCCACAAAGCAGCTTCTTCGCCGTTCTCCTCGCTGGATTTGCAAGATCACAAGATCCCTCGAGACTTCAAAGGTCACGGTTTGTTTATGCCATCCACCAATAAACCAAAAAGAAGGAAATCACGTTTGACATCGCTGTTTGATGCCATAAATGATGTTCCTCTTCACTGCCAGGATTAAACCTATGAAAACACACCGCTGCTGTTCTTGAACGATGCAGGAAGATAAATAAGCTGTGAGGTCACACGTATAGATGTAATCTACTTAGATATGATATTGCATTGCTGCAATACACTTTTATTTAGAAAATTACCTGATGTTTTACACTAAAACTGCGAGTGATTTCCTGTCTAGACCTATGTTAACGGCGGAAATTGACGTGTCCCAGAAGCGGCTCACAGCAAAAATAGAACCAGCGGTGCGGCGCTGCACGCCGCTTCTGGGATGCGCCTGAAAATTTCCGCGTTGCGGCTGGTTTGAATCACTCCCACAGACGGATTCTATTTGAAGCAGCGACTTTCCGCTGCCGTTGCACACTGCTAATGCTTCCAGTGTGAAGTAGAGGTAAGTATGTTCATGTGTTTAGCCTTGCTTTAAGAGGATATGAAAGATTCTCCATACATTCCTTTGATTTTTTGGGTTATTGTCTTTCTGCTTGTTTTCTTTCATATTTTCAATGCCTTTAGCATTATTCTAGTGTGTGACAGAAAATGAAAAACATTCAATGAGAAAGTGTCCAAACTTTTCGCAGGTACATTTCTGGATGCCTGTCTCTATTTGAGCAGCATTAGAGTTGGCCTAAGAATACCAGCGCTCTGAAGAAACCTGTTTATAGATTACACTGATGGACCCCAATGAAAAAAGTAAATTTCAGAAATATTCTGTTTTGCAGCTGTATGTAACAATGGCTGTGCTGCTTTTGTACCATAAACATTGGCAAAATGGAACCTGACATTTAGAATGAACAAGAAGTCCATAGAAAAATGAGAAGTTGAATAAAACTCATTATTTTTGGCATTCACCAGCATCAGTGTCGGCCTGTTATGTGGGACCTTTTGTAAAATGCTCTAGGAAGAAAATGTGATTTATCCTGCAGCCTGGTTTTAACATGTCTTGCGTAACATTTAGCAGGGCAGATGTCAGCCTAACAACTAGTTCTGCCTGGACACAAACAAAACCACAATCTGACCACACCAAAACCCCATCATGTATGTAGTTACAATTCTATCAATACAAACTAAAGCTCCTGTTACAGCAAAATAACCAGTTGGAGGTCTCCTTTAATCTTTTTTAAATTTTCCACACATTCTGTATGCATTTTTAAACTGATCCTATCTAAAATGAAAGTGCATATCTTGAGTTTCCACATATAAAAATGCATTTATGAATGTGTCTACATATGTGTGCGTGTTTATGATGCATTCATTATGTTGAGCAATTTCTGACAATTTAATTTGACATAATCCCCATTGAGCACCCAGAGAGTGAAGAATGAACTCTGTTTAAATAATGTACATCCATTAGTTATGAAATAACTGTCTGTAATGTATGTGGTAAATTATCATAGTTTATTGTGCAAAAACATCAGATGAAATCTTTCGTAAAGCATTATTGTTTCAAATACGATGCTGCAGTTTCTTTTAAAAGCTATTGGCTGGAATGCAAATAATAAAAAAACATAATCTTTACATACAAGCTGCTGTTTCATTGTTTTAGAAAAGTTTGAGTTGTAGAAAGCTGAAAAATATTTATTCATCATCCATAAACTCACTTTTTTTTATCATATTTGTTCATCCCTGTTTATCTTTTCATGTCGTCTTTTTCTGTTCCTCCCTTTCCTTTGTCATCATCTTTAGCTCTCTCTATCTGAGTCCCAGTTGGAAGCTGGATTATGTATGTGGTAGGAGAGGTGGTGATGTGGTGGGGTGGAGTGACCATGGCTTGTGCCCCCTGCCTTATCTTTGTGAACCATGACTGTGGCACCTAATTAGATAATAGTGAGGCCTGTCAACACACACTCCTTCACACGCAGCCCACAGCTTCAGATTGAGTAATAACATTGCAAACAGTCGTTGCAATTATAATTACACAGTTTATCTATACATTAGACTGGATTATAGCCAATCTAATAATTGGTATTCTGAGTTTGTCTTGCAAAAATATTAGCTATGCTTTTAGATTCCTAATTTGTTGAAACTCATCTCATTTTCAAAGACCTGTGATGTTTGCAGCACTCCTTTAGTGTGACACGAGGACTACAACAAATCTTTCAAAGCAACAAAGAAGTTAACTAAAATGACATTCTGCTGGACTGTTGCTTTAACAAAACAAGGGCAGGCATGTCAGGAAAAGACTGACTCGTTGTGTTCTCCAGTAATGGATGTTGTTGCATTTACCAAAACCATCCGATTGTTTTGTAACATTTAGAAAAACAGCTTTAGAAGAACCTTATAGCAGATAGACCTTGACATTCAGAGAATACCAAAAATAAGCCAAAGTAATTATCTAGACAGGTGATTATCCCATCTGCCATCGGACACTAAAAGACTGCAAATTGCTCACACCTATTGATTTTCATGGGTGTGTTTCTGAGAGCCTATAATTACCACTCGTTGCTTTATGAATCTGTTGCGGAGAAGAAGATAGCTGGTGCAAGCGATAGGAGAAAAAAATAAATAAATAAATAGGCGCAACGCATTCTTGGTAAATCTGGGCCAGAATGTATGAATGTTTCTTGGTACTCTGGCAAAAAGTAAAGGGAAAATCAAAGCTTCAGTAGCTGAAATGAATGAAGAACAGGTAATCAAGCCTCTTTTTTTAGAGAGTTTAAAGAATTATTCCTCTATTGGCTGTTTGTGTATTTTAAAAATACTTTACTTAGATTCATCTGTTTTCTGTTGGATGTCTGTTTCATAATCTGAAGCATTTTCATCCCGCTCATTTCCCCCCAACCACAGTAGCCAGCAACACAAAGAACCCAGACAGGGCTTTTGTGGAGCAGGTCTGAGCCAGGCCTATCATTAGCCTATCTTATTCTTCCTGGGATGCATTCACATGCAGGTTGGGTACATTGTGTACCTAGAGTGCCAACGTGCACACACACACACACTCATGCATACACACACACACACACACACACACACAGAGGATGAAGAGAAACCCCTTGAAGTCACATTAGAATACACACTTGCTTGTCCTTGTGTCAAATTCCTCAGGAATATCTGCAGAATTATGGAATGAATAGAAAAAAAACAACCTGTCATGATGTCTTTTTGCCTGAGAGGTGTGGAGCTTAGACATTAAAGCAGGGCTGTTGCCACATCCCATTACTGGGAAGTGCCCCTCATGTCTCTGGGAAAGAAAGGATTCAGTCACTTCTCTGCTGCTTTCAAAGCTTTACCTCCCAGGACTCAAAAGTTACAACACCAGGACCAATTGCATGTTCAAATTTTAAAGTTACGGGACATCTGCAGTTTGGTAACTCTGACTAAACCTCTATGTTGGTAAACAGCTTTTAGCACTTTGGACTGGCGGTGCAATTTGGGAGACTGGAGTTTCCCCAAACAAGACTGGCCAGTCATGCCACGGGCAAAATAGGTTTGAAATGTAACGTAATTTTGGGCAAGGAGTCTCAGTCAAAACCAGTTAAGCATCAACAAGCTAAAAAAAGCACAACTTTTTCATTTTGGCAGTCACGTAAAAGAAGACATTTATAAGTAAATGTAAGCAGGATTTATTTTTAAGGTTTTTGAAAAAACACAGTCTGAGCTTCTGGGAACTCCGGCCTCACACAGATATATGTCATTAACTTCAGCTTTTTGCAAAACATCTGGGGAGCAAGTGAAGAGGTAAACAACCTATAAACTTTGTCCAGGTGTGCGGCTGGGAAGTCGAGTTCTTGGGCAACGTCTCTCGGTGGTGCAACGATTCATCAGATATTTTCAAATATGTAATAAATTTCCTTTTATTAATCAAGAAAGCTGGTTTCTTTGTGGAGGTGGAAACTGAACTTGGCAGCCACTGAGCATAATTTAAATGACACCTTGAATTAAGTTTATGCTTGTGTGCTCGCTACAGCGAATCCAAACTCTTGACTTCAGGGTAATGAATATGGTTTCCTGTTTTGTTGCTGCTGCTTCCAAATTTCCAAAGATCTATCATGCATGCTCCAGGTGTGTCTGCACAACCCTTCTGACTAAATTGAACTGATCAACAACAGAAGTTCAGTGTTTCTTTCATCTTTTTGTCCTTGTTTTAATGAAGACAATGATCGCATCAGGCTGATGTTATCAGGCTTTTATAGCCCTCAGCTGCGTCTCCTAAAATCAAGTCAGTTCTTCTCACCTCATCTTCTTTAAGAAAAAAAAAGACACTAATGCTTGATGGAGGACTAGTTTGGGCCCAGCGTTCTGCCTGGCTCTGTTTTCCTCTCTCAGGGTGCCCTTCTGGCTGATGGGGTGCTGTGAGAAAGCAAGAGGAAAAACGAGCCAAGTTTTAGTCAGTATGAAATTGTTTCTGGCTGTTCCCGATTCAGAGAGAGAGGGAGAGAAAGAGAGAGAGAGCTGCTAGGTCAAACAGGAGAAAACAACATGATGCATCCTGCACACACGTTCAGGTTTGCATCCCTGTGATAACAAGAAGGCGTTGCCCCTCAAAAGAGCAGTTTGGACGCGTTGTACCTGACACTATTGTATCATCATTGGAGCAATTAGCACAAGCAACATTAAATGCCCCATGCCCTGAATTCCTTCCAGTGTGCTGTCATGGAAATAAGTGAGTCAGCGATTCATCAGTACATTTTTCATGCTGTGTTGTTTACACAATCTGGGATTAGTTGCAACAGAAGATCTTTGGAAATAAGTAGCTCTCTGTTTGATTCAGACAGGATTATTTCTCTTCTGAGATGGACTCAGATTCCATCCAGGCTGCCACCCACATCCCTGACACAAGTGTTTCAGGGGGCCTGCAGCGCTCACAAAGGCCTATTTATTACCCGCCTGAATGTGAGGTGTCACATAACAGGAAGTGTGGCCTCAGTGGGAAAAATAGCGAGAGGGTCGTTTATGTAACTCTTAAGGTTGAAACTTTTCATTACTTTTAGAGAGTTGCTTTAAGTCGAGTGTTTTTCTTGTGTCAGTCTTCTGTTGTAGAGGACGGCTAAAGCCAACAAGACCAGAATCTACGCCCACTGCACAGATCTGTTCATCCTGCAATTTTACAAAATTTCAATACAAAAAACTCATTTAATGTCAAATTTAAAGCTATGTAAAAGTTTTAAGGTTTAAAGGAACACTAGTCAGTTTTGGCTTGTTTTTAGCACCGCCTAGTGTTTGTTGGTGAAAGCAAAAGTAAAACTTATTTCCTCGCTGTGCATTTGTCTTTTTAACGCCTTGATCTAACTGCTGAAACGTCTCCCCAGCCTTCATTAGTGTCTACAGGAGCAGTTCATCACTAAATTAAACAAATCAGCTGTGTTCATGATCTAAAACATGCAGGAAACATGCTGGAAGCAGACTGAAGATCCAGGTATGTCAGACCGGACCGGCCACTCTGAAGTTGCAAGTGGAATATTCTGGCCACAGGGGGCGGCAGGGGCTGGGTGGCCTTTCATTAACCCTGTAAAGGGTCATTTTACCACATTCTGGCTCAAGAAAATGATTTAAAAATTTTAAAAAGTTGCAAAGTGTCCATTTAAATGTTTATGTAACCTGCTTGTACATCTTTAGGATTTGAGCTAAGATGAGCTGTGATCAGCTGTTAGCTCATCAATTTGGTCAGAACTGATCTCTGTTTCTCCAAACTGAGGTTGTTCAGAAATCTACCATCCATACTCATTTGTAAGTCACTTTGGACAAAACCACCAAATACATAACCATAAATATAATTTGTTCATACTATATCCACAAAAACTCACTTAAAAAAACCCAAACTACCCATTATAAATTGAAACCATGTTTCATGTGTTTGCAGGGCCAGTGCAGTAATTTCACATGCACTCACATTTGCAGAAATTCAACAGGAAATTCTAATAATCTGGTGCAGAAGCCCTTTTCCATCCCTCTCCTGCACCATCTCCACCATTTCCATCTCTCAGTTTCATGTACTCGCTCGGCCTGACCTTTAAGTGTACGCTGATCCATCATCCTCAGGCTTGTTTAACTTCATCTAAGCACTGCTGTTCTGCAAGCTGCACTCGTGCACCAGGTCATGGTGTGGGAGGGAACAGTACACATACAGAAGAGGCTGTTACAAAACTTTGCTTTTTGTGCTAAGCGTTGACAAAATATGAGAAAAGTTTCAAAGTGCAGAGAATAAATAGTTAATGCTATCTCGTTTGGCATAAACAACTTAAATGTTCAGTGGAGGCAGCTGAAATAAACGATTGAACTGCACAAAAAGGCATACTATATTGCAGAAAAGCACATTTAAGCTTCATGAAACAAACCCAACATTTGGCGATTAGTGCATTTTACTTATTATTATCAAAACCACCTAGTAGTTGTTATGGTGCAGCTGATTATTGAAAATGCTTTGCAAATTAAACCAAATATAATTTGTATAATAATTCTAAAATGGCATTTTTATGTAAATTGATATAAAAACAAAAGGTTTCAGTGCCTGACATGCAGTTTAGAATCACCGCATGAGTGGGGAGGATTAGGACGACCCACAGGTAAATGTTCTGACACTCCAACCGTGAATGATCTGTCGGTGTACTTTAATGGCTAAGTGCTTCCGAGGCTGTCCTGTTCTCAGCGGTTACATAACAAACAGGCAGGAAACAACGTGAAAATGTTGGCAAAACAGCCCCTCCATGGTCTGATACGGATGTTGTCATGTGAGTCATTTTTAGAAAGAAGGTGTTGCTATTAAAGTGTTTTTAGTCATCCATGTGTGTGTGTGTGTGTGTGTGTGTGTGTGTGTGTGCCTGCACACTAAAAATACTGGATGCTATTGTAGTCCATATGAAACAATAACACAAATGTATAAAGTACCTGTAAGTGTGATTGAGTTGTGACATTTCTGTGTTGACTAGTGCTGATTAGCTGAAGCAGACACCTTGAGTCAGGTTCATTCCTGAAGTTAATCAGATGTAGATCCAATAAAGATTTTCTGAGAAATTCTTTACGATCCATCCTGTGGTTGATGCTGAAACACAAACAACCATGCTCACTCACAGACAAAAGCATATGACAAACACAACAAAAAGCAAAGTCTGAGACAGCTCGATGAGGGGAAGGAATCTGGAATGGCTTTCACTGTTTCTTTAGGGAATCCTTAAATAATTCTCAATTGATGTTCTGAACGATCATAAGGTTTTCTCAGTGTTTTCTCTTCTTGTATAAAGGGCATATATAAACAAAGTAGCACCATCACTTGCTTCTTTAATACATTCTGCATCCTAATTTTAATTTTCCACATTCTCTAAGGCAGACCCAGGGGCCGTTTGTGGCCCTTGGAGTGAGTTTGTGCAGCCCCCAATAGCATTGATAGAACGGTGGAATGTTGTCTCTCCAGTAGAATGTTTTTTGAATGTTTATTTTTATATTTTACTGATTTGAGGCCTAATTTGAGCAATACAAATAAACAAATCATCATAAAATCCATCCATCCATTTTCTGTACCCGCTGATCCACACAGGAGCGTTGGGAGCTGCTGCCTATCTCCAGCAGTCTTCGGGCATGCAGGCCTGGACAGGTTGCCAGTTCATCACAGACTGTGATGGACCGCCATGCACACACACACCTAAGGACAATTTTAGAGAGACCAGTCAACCTGACAGTCATGTTTTTGGACTGTGGGAGGAAGTCGGAGTACCCGGAGAGAACTTACGTGTGCACAGGGGAAAACATGTAAACTCCATGCAATGAGACCCCAGGCTAGGATGCAAACCTGGGACCTCCTTGCTGCAAGGAAACAGTGCTAACCACTGCACCACTGTGCAGCCTCATCATAAAATATAAACATTTAAATAAAGAAAAGCAAATTTTTGTGGCCCTCAAGGAGTTTTAACATGAGGACTTTGGCCCTCGTCTGTTGAAGTTGTCACACTCCAGGTCTAAGGTCATGATGTGATGGGTAACCATTCAGACTCCTGACCTGCACTGATTGTCCATCAGTCTGTTGCACCTGTTTCCACAAACATATTGAGACGTCCAGAGAGACAGATTAAAGACTCAGAATCCTCTCATCATCTTGATCCCTCGATAAGAGGCTAACAGGTTTTGCAGATGTCTGCACTGTTCCTCCACAACAGCATTAGCGAGTCGGATGTATCCTTGACATTATGCATGAAACTAGAATTAAACCAAAGTTTAAAATAAAATAAAGCAAGTGCATTTTGCACCTATGCATGCACAGTGTAGGGCGTGTTGCTGTGTTTTCCTAACCCCGCTGAACAACAGTTCACATAGTTTTTGCTGATTGTGCAAACTCCCAGAATAAAATCAGATTTGATGTATTTGTTTTTTAAAGACCATATCTCATTCCTTTTTTTGTTAACAAACCAGCATGACCCCATCTCCCCTTTGTACCTCAAGGTAACCGTGTTTTTTGATGGTTTACCTAAAGAACTGGGAGTACAGCCAAGGCCTTGTATCAGAGGAAACACTGTTGAACAACAGCTGTGAAAGCCCTCTTCTCCCTCCCTCCCCGGTTCTCCTCCTCTCCTTTTCTCTTCCTCATTTTTGCATCTTCCTGTTTTGGTGTTCAGTCACGCTCTGCTCAGACATCGATAGAAAGCAGTGGGCTGTCCTCAGCAGCCAGACAAGCAGGATCTGGTGAGGTGAACTCTGGCGAAAGGTGATACAAAGAACCACTGTTCCAACACTTTGTCTGCTGCGTGCCTAGTCATGTTTCTATTAGGCTCAAAATTAAAGTGAGCATTGAGAAATGAACATTATTGGCTGAACTCTGCAGGCTCACCATTACATATCAAGAAAGTACAGGAAGTATCAGCACATGGGTGTTCTGATGTTAGGAAATGCGCGTATCTTGCTGCACTTTCCTGCAATCCATGGGTGTGTTTAGAAAGACACGTCCATGAGAAACATAGAAATGCATGTTTAAGAGTATGAGGTGCTGAGCACTGAAATGATGTATTTGAACACATTTAGCATAAAATCATTTTTAAAATGTTTTTTTTTTCTTTTTTGCTCTCAGAGAAAAACCAAAAAATTTAAATCTAAATAATAATAATAAGAAACGATCTTTTATATAGTGCCTCACAAGACAGTTTTTTAAAAAAAATAAATATTACTTTACATTTGGCACCCCATATGAAGCTTGTTACTGGTGCACGCACACACGCTGTCTTGTTTTCAGGGCATGACCGGGCAGCATCATAGTGATTTTCACCTTTATCCAGGAACTGAGCTCTGACAAGGTACACTTGCTGAGTAAACACAAATATCTAAGTTCACTGTCCACAAGGCTGATGCTGTTTCACTGTAACCCCTCCCACCTTGGGTCCATATTCTGCTCAGCAGTTACATAAACACAGTCTCATAATCTAAAGTCCTCTCAGGGTGCAAAAGCAACACCTGTGCCCTAGAGAAAAGAAAAAGAACCATTACAGGTGTGTGCCAGGTAACATTCAGGAATATGACCAGACAGGTCAGAGACAGGATAATTACCACGACACAAAGACAGGGTTGGGCTTTCCTGGAGCGTGCCAGTCAGTCTTTACATTACTGCAGCAAGACGGTGAGGAAGGACAGGAATAATAATGACAGCTGTTAAAGGAGGGGGCGTGCGGTGCAGACAGAGGACAGATGAGAGGAGGGGCGAGACCCGTCAAACAAAAGGAACAAGAACGCAGGACAAATGACTGTGCACAAGGTGGCAGCAAGCTGCAAAAGCTGCAGAACTTAAGTGTAGAATTAAATCACTATAATCAAATCATAAAAGCAGTGATTGCACGTTTAAAAAATACAAAAGGCTCATGTTGTTTTTTTGATTTGAGTTTGAGAGTGTTTGCAGACACCTTGCAGGTATTTCAGTTTTCCTTTCTTTTAGCCAGGCTGTTACAGTTTTTAGCTTTAAGGATGAAAATCAGTTGCATAAAACACAATAAAGGTTGTTTTTGCATGTGTGTGTGTGTGTGTGTGTGTGTGTGTGTGTGTGTGAGTGTGTGTGGCTACAAAATGTAGGAGTTGTCACAGGAACCTTTAAAAGACATGTTTTTGTTTCAGTTCCACAAATCTCAACTAAGTTCCTCAAATTAGCTGAGTTGACGTCAGTTTTCTCTGCGCTTCACACGGGTGTTGATTATAATGACAGGAGCAATCCCCCCTTCAATCCCAGATTTATCAAATCTGAGAGAAAGTTACACTTATTTCTTAAAGTTTTATTACTGTTGCACATCATACGACTGGAACAATGAGCTGTATTTGTACCGACTCTCACTAACATGCAAGCACAAACTGCTTTATTTGTGTGTAATAATTCCAGTTCCAAAGCTCTGCCTGGCATGTCTCTCTTGGAGCATGTTCTGGTGTTAGTGTAGGACCGAAGCCAAGAACAATCCTGGATCAGTGTACTTTCTGGAATGTAGTAGAGATTTGACCCCGTTGACCTTTTGCTGTTGTGTTTAATTCATTTTTACGCCTTTATCTGTTTGATTTATTGACATACTCCAGTTGCACACATCATTTTTCTGATTCATAAAGAGACAAATGCATTTATTTTAATTATTTCTTCAGTTTGTTTGCTGCGTCAGCAGAGAAGAGACGCTACTCGAACATTGTAATTTAAGCCTGAACGTGAAGATAGAATGACAGCTTATTGACTTCCAAAACGCTGCTTATGCAGACAAATCCATCCTTCTTTAAAACAGTAAAGGGTTCTTACACCCACTTTCTCACTTCCAAGCCAGATCTGATAAAGCATTTTACGTCACTGCAACAAGCATGGCCACCGCCATCTGCGTTATCTTCTCTCCTACACTTTTATTTTGATAGACATGCAAGAATACGATTTTCAGGACCATTTCTTCTTTTTAAAATGGATTGTAATCACGCATCTTCAGTGTTTGAAGAATTTGAATCCATGCACTTCAAGCATCACAAATAAGTGTGAAAACAGAGAGAAACGAGCATGTGATTTAGTGTTTGCATCTTTGTGAAGGTGCACGTCTTAATGTTGTGATGCATCTTTGTCCTTTCTGCATGCGTACGTGTGCAGGTATCTGTCGACCTCCATGCCTGAATGCACACCTTCACTTTCATCAGAGCATGACTGATCAGTGTACCTTTACAGAGCGTGCGTGCAGAACAGACAGAAGCATGTTCCCAGCTTTCATAAGTGAACTTTGTACCCTCAGGTGTACACGATGGAGGAAAACTAATTTAGTCTTCCTTGTTTATCTGAGCTTATGGTGACCGGGACAGTAAAGTGGAACTTTGCTGTGCATCTTTGCAACAAAAAGCAGAAACTCAACCAGAAAAATGAAATCTAGATTATTTGTTTAGTGTTTTAGTCAATTCAAGACAATATCTTTTGTTTTTATCAAGGGAAATTTAGCATAAAGTCATCAACCGTCCAGGCGTTTGTGAGATTTCCTTTTATGGAATGACAAATTAGCCACGTTAGCATCATTCTTGACACTTTATTACAAACTCACAGGCATTGTATTTATCAGTGTCCACAACGTGTCGTACATTTTTACTGTCCTTGTCAAACGTGATCGTGGCTGCTCCTGGTATGGATGCAATGACCCCTCCTCTCAAAAAATAAAAAAATTAAAAAAGCTGATTTATCACCTCAACAAGCTCGTCAAGTCACATCTGTGTCTATTTACACTTGACCTTTTGACAGTTTGGATGGAAAATGTCATCACCTCATCTTTTTCTCCGAGCCAGGCTTCACTGCTGGAGCCTGAAGCAAAGTCTGGATCATATACAGTCAGACTGAAAATAAAGATTCAAATGAATGATTTTAACCCAAAGAATTAGATTTTCCTGACCACCCTTAACTGACCTTAACTTATAAAAGATTAAGGATCAGGACCCACATGATAGGTGGGTGTACGAGCCAAATCTCCAAGGCCAAAAAATAAGGATTTTTGATTTTTTGAAGTCAATTTTGTAAATATTTTATGGAACAACACAGATTAAAATTAGATCATGCAACTAATTCATTCTTATTTTAACCCAGCAATGAGTCAGGCTTTGCTAAACTGTTCACAGAGTAACACAAACAATGTCTACAGGCTATGCTATCAAATCAAACCTGGAAAACATGTCCTAAAAGAGTTCATCTGCCAATAAAACTGGCCACAATTTTAACAAAGGTTACACATATACAACAATATATAATATTTAACTACAGTAAAACATCCCGAATGAATTTGAGACTTAGCCCACATATGAAAAAAAGAAACCTGCATCAATTTATAGTTACAGTCATGTCCAAGTATTAAAAAAAAACAAAGTTCAATCATTTTACTACAGATATGTAAAATAAAAATAACTAAAACTTCACAATTCTTACAGGTAATCATACAGTATGTAAGACAGTCATTAGTGCTAAGCTAAAGTAAGCTTTTGTGGTTTAACATGTATATTTTAGAACCTGTTCATTTAGTTTTTTATTTTAATAAGAGCTGCTTTCAGCTGTCCTTCATACAAGTTCAGCCCAAAGGCAGTCTGCTCTGCACACGTGTCTCTGGCTGTCCTCTGACAGTAGGGGACTCTCACCATGCAGACAGGCTGAAGAAATATTATTCACAACATGTTCTTGTGGGTCTCAGCTCTCCTCTCTGTTTGCATGTGATTCACCTCCATGCTGCACTGACCTGTCACCCCTGTGGTGTGCAAAGCCTTCAGGCTGAATGGTTTCAAGCCCAACTGTAGCTCAAGAGGGAGATTTATGGAGGATGAAGAGTTTCCATCTTTATAGCTGCTGTGAGTTATATCAAGTTCTAAAAGAAAGTAAAAGTGGCTTTTCTCAATGAACGCTTTAATACAACTTCATGGCTTGGTGAAATTTACGAACATGTGAGCTCAGCACAGCTGGATGCTTTGCTGCAATGTGGTGATTCAAGTTGAAACACAAGAAGTGAGTCAGATCTGTATAAATAACATGAAACAGTATAAATGCTGATCCTATTGGCCAAAGCTGTTAGAAAAAAGAATCTGACCCTTCTTTTTCAACATTTTACAGATTTTCTTACTAATTCAGATTTAGCCTGGATTAAAAAAGTCTTAATAAAATTCACAGTTCAGCTCCAGGCTTCTTGGCCTTGAAATGCTTTTGCAACCCGACACGTTTAGTTGATGAAACTCACTGATTATAATTAAAAGAGCACCAGCTTTCATTCTGAAGTCTGACACCTGATAGCGTTTCCTGGAAAATTCAAATCATGACATTCCGACACCTGAGAGAGGGAATTGTGTGCAGGCACACATCCAGGAAAGGGTTGAAAAACATGTACGCTGCTTTAAAAACATCCAAAAGGACATTAATCTCTGTCACGCTAAACTGAAAGAATTATGGATAAAAATTAATTGTTATTAAATCTAGCTGCTCAGAGAAAACAAGGAAAACAGGTGAATAAATAACCAGCGAGTCAGTGGTCATTATTAATGAGATCCAGTCTTTTGGTGCAGAAAAATCATTTTCAATTTCAAGTTGCCACAACAAGACACAAAAATGCCAGCAAAAATCCTACAAACTGATGCAATTAAAGTGTAGTTATTTAAAAACAATTACATGTGCAGAGAAGAAGCAATGAACCGTGCTTCCATCCATCTTTTCCACTGGGTTCCTGATGGGAACAGGTGGACTTGTTTAGCTAAGAGGGAAAATTTATGCAGGAAGATAAAAAAGTGAGCACCTTTTTCTGAATTTCAAGCTGAAGGGGATGGCGTGTTTTAACAAATGGAGACCATAAGTGGCTCAACACAACCTTACTGAACGCTAACTCTCATCCAGTCTGACTGAGCTGGAAGATCTTCTGCAAAAATGATGAAACAAGCTTCCAGAGAGAATACATTAAAGGTCTTTTTAAAGATAATTTCCATTAAGAATAAGGCCGCCATAGCTTAATTCTGAGACTGCAGCTTCATCTCCATGTCCCAGAGGAACGGGATGCCACCCTCTCGTCTCGGTTGTGATTTATGGCTCTAAGTCATTTTGTGGTCTTGTTGGAGGTGAGAAGCAGACTCTGTGTGGCTTGTAAAGATCAGCTTGATGAAACTTCCTCAGGCTCATATGAGTGAGAGCCAAACAGAACTGGTTACTGCTGTTGGTCACGTGACTTGAAGTCCTGAGGCTTGACTTAAAAAACAATTAAAAACCAAAATCTGCATTATGTAATATTTTTGTTAAAATAAAACGATGGTTACATATTATAACCCCAGATTCTATGAGTACAGGCGTAGCCCTTTAAGACCTCGACCTCACTGGTTCTGGGGGCTCATCGAGTCTTTGGAGATGAGCTATGGTCCTCAGTCTCTTTTATACAGGGCCAGGGCCCACATGATAGGTGGGCGTACGTTAAAGCTCTTCACGATTGGCCGGATTATAAGAGATATAACCCATAGAAATAGAGCTATTTTTTAATTTATAGTCAGTTTTTTCATGTCCTGACGACACAATTGAATTAGTACTTTTTGCCGTGATTCCATGTAGAGGTATTTTGATGTGGTTTGGGTTGGTACCACCTCAGGCTGCGCTTGTGAGAGCGCGTGCCGTGACGTAAAAACGCACGTACGTACTCATGCGTGTTCACGAGACGCAATTGTCCTCCTTCAGTTAGCCGCTAGATAAGCTAAGGTAGCAGCTGGAAGCGTACATTTTAAGCTAATTCCTGCCAGCAAGAAGAGACCAGATTGTAGTGCAGCTCCGAGTAGTCAAGTTTATCGCGGCTGCAGCCCAACAGGCTCACGCAAAAATGATCATGCGCTTAAACGTAACGGAAGTTTTCTTTTTGCTGATTGCAGTTCCTCTAACAACCACACGGGGCACTCTCTGTAGCATCGAACTCGCCAGAGCACCTTTAAACTTTCAAACTTGTACCTCTCAGGTTTGTGTTATACGTTTTAGCTCGTTATTTTATGCATAATGACCGCTAGTGACTTGTCTCAAATGATCCATGGGAACTTAGCCGCTGCTCCACCATCATCTCGCAGGTGACAAAGGATTAGCTTCAGCGCTCAGCGGAGGAGCCTGCTGGAGTCTGTGGGAACGACTCTGTTTGGATGACTCTGACAGTGACAGCTAGCAGGGCGCCTGTCATCCAGTTAAAGCCAGATCTTGCTGACAAAGCTGGACGTGCATGAGAAACCTTCTGCACGTATGCAGCATGTGGCCATCAGCATACACACTGGGAAAACAAAAATACAAGCGAGAGCATCAGGGCACGCTGGGGGGGGTGGTGGGGGCGGCTCACAGAGGTCCCAGTTTCTCCCACTGTTGTTCCAGTTGTGGGACACTCGGGTCACACAGCTGCAGGACTGGCCTGATACATGACTGGGAAAAAATGGGAAGATGGAAAGATGATAGGGAAGGACGTATAACAAGAACAAGGAAGTTTTAGAAAAAAATGATAAAAGATGAACGTGTTTATCAAATATTTAAATTAAGAGATTACATTTTTTACATCTGTAGATTTAGATCTTTTTTTATTCCCACAGGTGTTTTCTTTTTTTTAATTCTCAAACTTCACTGCTTTGCTCCGTTAGCTACTAACTGATGTGTCTATTTAGCACATCTATTAGCTTCCACTGCAGCTGCTGTCAGCCTTGCTTATGATAAACACACAATATTGCTGTAATTAATTTCTGATGCTCAACAGATGACACCGTCTGCAGTAAAAACACCTGACAGCTCAGAGCCAGCTTCACAGTTGGTTTTCCCCTGAATTATTCTACGCGCATAAATCAGCTTCACACAGCGATTAGTCTCAGGATGGGTGGAAGCGGTACCGACGCGCTCATCTGGTATCAACACAACCTGCATGAGACAGCTCAGGTGTAAAGTGCTCTAACACACAGTCACAACCTCTAACTTTTTCTAAAGCCTCCATGGAGCAATTACCAATCACTTAACGGCACCTGAGCTACTCTGATTTGAATCGTTTAGCTTTCAGGGTGAAACAGAATTTGTGTGTATTAATGTGTGCACAGGTGGGAATCCTCTGAGCTGTGAGCTCAAACACCACGTTAATTATTTGGAGTAAATGCAGTTTGGTTATAAATGCAACCTGATCTCAGTCCTCTGGGTCCTCACTCCATATTAGTACTTTCACGGTAAATTAAACGTGAGCGTTCAGATAAGACTTTACGTTACAGCCTAAAGATGTCTGACTGCTGCCGAGTCTCAGCTTGGCGCCAGGTGCTGATGAGTCTCCAAGTTTGTTAGCTGCAGACTACCGTGGACAGAACTGTTGGTTGTGACCCGGTTTGGCTTCCCATTAGTGTCAGAGAGAGCCACTGTAGGTGGGATGTTCATCTGGTCCTCTCACCTAATGCCAAAAGGCAAAAAGTGATCATTAATGTTCATGCATGTGTGTGTACTTGTCTATAGTACCTACTGAGGACCAACAACACATTTGTAACCTATAAAGGGAGGACATTAGTTGTGAAATGAGGACATTTTGCCTGATCCTCACCTTGTTGTTTCTGAGCTCTTTTAGGTTTTAGAGGTATGGTGTGAATTAAAGCAGCTCTCCGGAGTATTTCTTTTATCCGATGTCACCATCTAGTGGCTGACAAGCGTATCGCACCAATAGTCGGGTCAACTCGGTAATTTAAGATGGCGACTGCACGTTTTTTGTTTATGAATGTGCTTCTGTAGCCGACAAACAGAGTTAAATGGAAATGAATTTCACGGGGCAGGAGGCGGGCTTGGCAAAAAAAAAAAAAAAAGACGTATCGCTTACATTATATCACACTACATGATAAGATAATCACTTTTACAAATTTCTGAAAACTCATACATAATTCCTGAAAGGGGAAAACTCTGGATTGCTACTTTATGTTTTAGTTAGGGTTAGGAATAGATCAGCATTGGTTATGGTCATGGTTAGGGTATGGGTTAGGCATAATCACAAAACTGAACAAAAATGAATGGAAGTCAATGGATGGTCCTCACGAAGCTAGAAAGACGTGTGTGTGTGTGTGTGTACAATACCTTACATTAAGCCAAATCTGTGCTTAAAACATATGCTTCTTGTTTGTCTGGAAGAGTTTATCTGGATGGGTTTTAATGAAACTCTCAGAAAGTAATCACAGTTTAATAAATTGACAGGAGAAACATGTTCCTATTAAATCAGCCATTCAGCACTTGCACGTTTACACTTTCTGCACAGTCAGGTAAAGATGAAACTGTTACTTGACACCACTGGATATTAAACACTTAACCGTCCTTCCATAGTTCACCTGGATTTGCCCGTCTGTCTGCCAGCACATGCACAGACATCACCAGTCATGCATGTGAGGCGGCTGTCTGAAGAGATGTAATTAGAGGGGACAATGTGCTGCAGCAAAAACAAAAACAACAGGCATGCTGGGGTTTGCAGTGTGTTTGCAAAGAGACAATAATTCTGGGTTTCAGTGACGTCAACCTGCTCAGTCAGAGGTGAGGTTTCAGCACGCAATGGTCTCCTCGCATTTTGTGGGAAAGAACTGGAATTAAAAACTAAATTATGTTTAAATAAATAAATAAATAAATAAATAAATAAATAAATAAATAAATAAATAAATAAATAAATAAATAAATGTTCTGTTGAATTAGATCCAACATGATCCACTTTGATGATAATTCATCCATTTCTTCATATGCTGAAGTCAAAATCCATGCATTCCCTGCTGAAGAGCAAAAGAAAGGAACTAAATAATGATTGTGACAAACGATTGCTGAATACTGAACTGCATGAACCTGAGGTTCCACTCCCAAATGTAAATAAAAAATGCCTTTGTGTTGACATAGAGGTGGTTTGGTGAAGCTGAGCCAAGCAAACATTTTATTGCATAATCCCATTAATCTAGATTATCCAAAAACATGTTTATCTTCCGAAGTGCACGCTACATTGTCAAATTTAAATCTGTTGGCCCCGTACGTCACTGTCAGTGTTCCCTGAAGCTTCCCACGGAATGCAGAAATGGGTTTTACCCTTCTGACTGCCTGTAAAGCCACACGTCTGTGCTCTGCAGATCTGGATCCAAAGTCAAATGGCTCAACATCCAACCTGCCAACAGACAGGATTAAACTGAGATGGAGACGTGAGGTGTTTAAGCAGAGCTGTCAACCTGGAGAGAGGTGTGCTATTTGTCAAGTTAAGTGTGGCTTATTAATGCAGTTAAACCCTTTGCAGCAGCAATCGCTCTCCAATGCAACACAATCCACGATGACAAAAGAGGATTAATGCAGCGGACATACCCAGAATTTCAGAAGATCGTTTAACACCGCACACACAATTAGACATGTTACATAAGGAACAATGGTGCTGGTTTATCTGCCTTGACTTGCTCTTATTATAGCAGGTCAAAAAATCTACATCAGTGTCAACATGTTTGCTGTTGTTTAACTATTTTACCTCTGGAGTGCAACTGTTGGCCATAAATTACAGTTTCCAAAACTGTCTTGAAGTGCTTGTAAGGGTTCTAATGCTCGTTATCTACTTTTTTGTTTTTCTGGAACTTTAAGCATGTTTACAAAATTTGCAAGACAAAGTTTTTCTCAAAACATTCATAGAGTTGTCACAGGTTTTTCTCAGCTCAGTGTCCATAAAACAAACAGACCAAGAAACGGGAGAACCTTTTGGAAGGAGCTTGCAACCTATCAAAAGTAGCTGTGATTAAAAATAATCCACACTTAAAGGGATATTTCACCCAAAATTGAAATTTTGTCTGTTGACATATTACCCAGAGTTAGATAAGTGGGAAAATTTATTTTGTAATGAGAGCAGTAATTCTCCTGATCTCCCTGATATCCCTTAAAGTACCTCACACACCAATTCTTCAGAGGGAATAACTACTCACCAGCAGCAACAGCCCAGTGAGATGAGTCTCAGAATAACTAACAGTAGGTGGGTTCACAAGTTTTACAAGTTTTTTTTTTTACATCAGAGAACTGACAAAACAAGGTATGAAAATTGCCATAATTGCTTTCCATAAGTGCGATTAGTGAAGGAACAGACTCTCTGGCATTTCTGAGATAAAATAGTTGGTGCCATTTCTTTGTGACTCATCGGCCTTTGTTTGCCTCTGGACTGGAGTCACATCATACAAGTGTCAGTCTGAGCATGGCACTCACAATCATGGCTGCATGAACCAGAGGTCTCAACCTTTCTGAATCGTCTCTTTGTGCTCTGAGAACACAGTTGTCTGTGACACACAACAACAGAGCAGACAAGGAGCTCACGCAACTCCAGCAGCGGCTTCATTTGAATGCCAGGATGGGCCAGTCTCAGACGCGACCCACTGGAGTGGCCCTTGCTGGGGCCGGGCCACCCTCTCCGAGGACCGTGCACACGCTCCATGTGTCCGAGCCGTCTCAGAGGTTCTATTACTACCACCAGCACTTTCCTTTCAGCTTTCCTGAAAGGGTTGTGAGCTACTCACCCCCTTACTCACCGAGTCTCTTCAAGAGGCCAGATCGACGGTAAGATTTTACCTCATGTGTAGCATAGGAATAGGGAACCCTGGTCCACGGAGAGCTGCTATCCAGCATGTTTTAGAGGTTTCCCTGCTTCAACACAGCTGAATCAACTGTTCAGCAGCTCATCAGGCTCTGCAGAAGCCTGTTAATCACCTGCTGATTAAAATCAGGTGTGTTGAAGCAGGGAAACCTCTAAAATGTGCTGGATAGCGGCTTTCCAGGACCTGGGTTCCCTACCCCTGGTAGCAGGACGTTTGGTGGGGTGCTGGCATGTCGGTGGTAGGAGGTCACAAACAGGTCAGGAGACCTGCGACCAGAACGGACGTGGTCTGCACTACGGCTTACGCAAAGACCAAAAATCATTGAGTCCTATCAGAGCATTCACACCAGCTGTGATGCAGATTCAGATGGGGAGCTCCAGAAAGTCTATTTTTTCCAGACGCTGCATGCGGATTTTCATGACATAAAAGAAATGATGTGAGCCAGACAGGAAGTGAGATTTGTTTTCCATCTTTTATATTAGTAATTACAGAAATATCCGTACACAGTGTCTAATAGTTCACATTATTTTTACAGGTATATTTTTGAACGTTTAATGTCAAATTCCTAATCATTTGGCGCTCTCGCTGGAGCCGATTTCCAGAGACATTCAGCTCACAAACCGTAGTTTGTGTGAATGGCACAATCCGGACCGCATCCCTTCCGTACTCGGTGCAAACGAGGCATAAGATTAGCCTTCAAGTGGAAAGAATGAAGCTGCGACATGATAAAGCTGAGCTTTCTAATACAAAAATAAAGAAAAACAGCTGTAGACATGAAGCATCAACCATGTTTAGTTTCCAGCTCTTAAATAGTTGAACACCATCTTCTGAATTTCCACTAATGATGAATTCAGACAACGTGAACTTTTCCATGCATGCACCGCTGGATAATGACCCCCTTCCTGTCACAATTCTCAATGTGCACAACATATTCTCCACAACACATCACACAGAAGAATATTACATCCAATCTATGTGCAGAAACTGATAGCTCGTTACATTTATTTAAGCATCTCATGAGGGCGACTAAAGCCACAAGCCTCCTTGTTGTTGGTCGCTCAGGCGACTGGAGAAGATGTGATAATGACTGCCTCTGGGTGTTCTGGTGCACGGAGATTGTTTAGTATTCAGCATTGTCGCCCACATGGATGGCTTCCTTTGAGATAGCCTCTGGCTGCAGTCTTTGGCGGGGATGTCAGGCTGAACGCACACAGGTCATTCTCTGCAAAGTCTGGGAAAAAAGAAAGAAAATGCTTCTTTTATAGGTGAGTTTTGTGTTGATTTGATCTTTTCAGTCTCTTGCAGTGAGGAGTTTTGCATGTCAAAACCTCAGATTGTTGGCAACAGGTCCCTTTCTTTTTTCAGCCATCGTTGCAGTTTTATATAACAAGTCTGGCTCTTGTGCGCGGGACATCTGATGGAAACTGCGGCCCATCGGCTGGCTGCAGAATGACTCACTGGATCTGGCACAAACACGAGCAGGCACTAGAGTTCCCCATAAACATGAGCCACTTGATTTTTGGAGAAGGCACGACATCTCAGTGTGGAAACGGGCTTCTGTAAAACTAAATTAAGTTGTTTATGTAACAAGTAAGCATCTTTCAAGCAAGATTTTTTGATTTTGCAAAAGCTCGTTATTTCTGCATTTAGTACATATGTTTTGTTTAGCTTAGCTTAAGGGGTTGAGTGTTTGTTTCATGCTAATTCACCTGCTTCACTTTGCTAGAACAGGGCCTGACTTTAAACCTGCACTTCCACAGTCACACAATGAAATCTGAGACGACAGCCTCTGTGGGCCCTTATACTCAATGTGCTTTCGTTATTAGGGAGAAAATCATGTTAAGGCTCCCAGGAGTCAACAGTTTACCTCTTATTGCTTGTTACTTTTAGCAATAAATTCTCAGAGATCTGGGTATATTGGGTTTTGGTCGTATGTCATTATTTATAATGCATATAGACTTTTACACTCCATTGCAATCTTATGGAAAAATTTCCCAGAGAGAAATTCTGCACACATCAATCTAGTGTAAACAGAAACTCCACTCATTTTATCCAAACATTAATTAAATGTACTAAAATTCATTTGATGGGTTGTTTTGAAAACAAACGAGCCAGAATGAAGTCCTCCAAGAACACTCGGAGAAGAAAATTCCATCACAGCTGTTGACAACTTGGCAATGTTCTACTAGTTAGGGCGTTGGAAGAAAACGTCTTATCCAAAGGTGTTTTTTAATAAATAGGATGGGCTTATCATAGCAATTAAACTATGTCAACAGAAGAGAACATTAGTGGAGAGCGAAACGTGTTGGGCAATTACTTGGAAGGTGTTAAATGGCGTTTAGGAAAAAAATGTATTGACGTTAAATGTGCTTTATCAGCATCACTCTGTTCACAATCTGCTTATTACTCCTCAGCAGTTGCGTCACACATGGAGACTAGTTCAGAATGTTACCTGAAGTGCGTTAGTTCAAACTAGACCAGACTTAATTCCTGAAGAAAACTGTTACTGTTTAGGAAGTGAATATTACAAATGTGTTCAAAGGGGTCACAACAAATGCACATTTATGCTACTTAGACATATTATTGACAATGTCACATTAGATTTAAGAAAGAACTGCTTTAAGATGGAAATAACTCTAGAGGTATGACACATAAACATTACACAATGTGCCTTTTTTCTGTGTTTCTATGTGCAAAACATGATTTCAGAAAATTGTTTATGGAAAAGTCCACAGAAAAACCGCAGGGTTCATGAACGCAGCTCTGTTATAGGTATGAACCGGTGTGTTGTAGTCTGCATTTTAACCACTAGAGGGCAGAAGAGTTCACATGTAAAATGAAAGGAAACTTACCAAAATATAGCACGGAAAAATACCTATATGATACACATGCGTGCACGCGCGGGACAATGATAAACAATAGGGTCTCGAGGACAAAATGTTTTTGCCCATCTTATCAAGGACACCCAGTGGAAGTAGGTCAATCACAATTTACACGTTCACGTGGCAGATGGGATTAAATTAAACTATTGATTCTAGTTTAAATGAAGGCTCTGATATAATTCAGGTGGAAATCGAATTAGATCAACAGTGATGGAATCAAGCTTTTGTTTCCAGCTGTAGCACCTTGTTTACACTAGATGTGGTTAGAAAAGTTCATCTTGTTATGTTAAAACAACTGGAGCAGTTGTCGGTCTGTGGGTTAACTGCACGACAGGCAGAAGTTCATGAGAAGCACATGTGATGCTGCATTCAAGTGCTCTTAAAAAACTCGTTCTTTTTTGGAATTTTTTGTTTTCTGAAATATGTGAAAATATTTATATTTTTCTTGCCTGAATCATCCACTGCTGTTGCACTTAATTTTGTTTTTTAATATTTTACTTTTAAAATAAAAGTTTTAGATATTAGTCCTGCTTATTTGCAAAATAAAAATAACCCAAATTCATGTGGCATTTACTGTTTTGTGTTGCAGTTTACGTTCTGAATTTTATTCTAACCTATGTAGTTGATTAGAGAGGAAACTGTTGATGAAATTAAAAAGCCTATCACAAATAAGTTAGCTGAAAACAGCGTGGTAATTAGTTCCTTGGTTGTCAGCTGGGAACACCATGTCCTTTGTTGTTTATAATTAGATTATGTAAAGGCAGAAGTGGGGGTGTTTTTATCAGTATTCAGAAACGTGGTGTGTTTTTCTGACAGCACTGGAAGGCACCCCGAGTTCTGCCTCTTCGCTCCTCCCTCTACAAGCTCATTGGTCCAATTCAGGCGCGTCAGTTGACGTCAGGGCAGCCTTACAAATACAGGCCCGTTGCAGAAAATAGCATCAGACAGTCGCTCGTAAAAGTCAGCGAAGCTTAGACCTTTGACACAGCACTGGAGCTCAGGCGTTAGCGAGCCAGTGCATCGCTTCTAGAGACGGAACCAACCCTGGAGCTAAACTTCGGTGACCAACCAGTCGCAAACGTGGCGAGAAGCATATTCCAAACGAGTGTGGTACTGAACATGAGCACAGAGATGTTCGCTAAAACACCCATGGAGGTAGCCGTCTACCAGCTACACAACTTCTCCATCTCTTTCTTCTCCTCGCTGCTCGGAGGAGACGTCGTTTCGGTCAAACTTGACAACAGGTAACTTGGCGAACTCGTTAAAATGTGCGAAAATGTGATGTTTTCTTATTTATCCTCAATAGATATCTGAATCAGTTTATAGCGTTTTAAATACGTCTCGTGCCGCTGTTTATCATTCAGTTCTACCTACTGCCACCTAAAACAATCTGAATGTGACGCTCAGAATTAAGTGCAAACCTCTGACCCAGATAACCACAGAGTAACTGTCTCTCTGTCTTGCACGCTTTCTGTTTCACTCTCTGCTTTGGATAATAACTTGTTGTAAACAGCTGATTTATGCTCGTTGTTTTCTGTTTTGCAGTGCCTCTGGTGCTAGCGTTGTGGCCATTGACAACAAGATTGAACAGGCAATGGTAAGCTGAGATGAAAACACCAGTCTCACACACACTTGTCAAAACATTAAAACTATTCAAAACAAATTAGGAAAACCAGTAAAGTACTAATATGTCTCAGCAGATGTTCTTTATCACTTCAGATTGATCACACTTGACATTATTGCTGAATTTCTTGACTATTTTGTGCTCAAAGTGTGGCTAAAAAGCTGTTAGTGACCAACTTCCCTAAAATGAAACTTCCAAAATGAATGGAGTCGGTGGGAAGTCCCTGCAGAGACAGGCTGCTGCATGTTTATTAACATTTTAAAGTAGAAAACCGTTCCCAAAAGATGCAAAAACTCCCAGGTCAGGCCAGATTAGCTGTCTGACTCTGAAGAGATGCACAAACAAGACTATTGGGTGTCATTTAATGAGGAACTTGGCATCATTAGTTTGACAAGCTGCAACATTTGCTGCTGCGCTCCTTTTGAAACTGATCCATGTGTCTCTTTTGTTGTGACAGGATCTCGTCAAAAACCACCTGATGTATGCAGTGCGAGAGGAGGTGGAGATCCTCAAAGAGCAGATCAAAGAGCTGGCAGAGAAGAACAACCAGCTCGAGAGGGAGAACTACCTGCTCAAGAACCTGGCCAGTCCGGAGCAGCTGGAGAAGTTCCAGTCCCGCATCCCGACGGACGTGCTGTCACCCCTGGACAATCAGAACGTCCAGCTGATCCCAGAGCAGCATCAGCAGCAGAGCTGTAACCACAGCGCTGGCTCTGCTGTATAAGTGGCTCTGCCTTGGGGCGGGCAGAGCCACCCTTCTGCATTAATTGGCATTGCCTCGTATACAATGTGCGTGAGGAGGACATCCTCCAGTAATGGACCTCGATTTAAACGCCAATAAAATCTCCGCCACCCGAGACCCCTTCGAGACAACGGAGGAGAAGCAGCGGGGGCTGCAAGTGACCGATGGGACACAAACGAACTGTTGACTGAAGAGCACAAACCAGAACTAAAGACATTCTGACTGGTGCCGTGTCAGGCCCGTCCTGCGATGCCGTCCAGCTCTTTGTCATAGTCTCCATTTGTAGGCACAGGTGTAAAGAATAGAGTGCAGACTAGACACAGATGAGTGCTCACTCTCAGACAGAAGGGAGGGGGGGGTTCCCCTCTTCCCTGCCCAAACTCTTCCAACAAGCACCCTTCACTCTGGAGGTGGGGGGTGAGGAGGTGCTGATCGGGCTCGCCCTGCAGACGCTAAACCTGGAACATCTGGGAACCTTGCTCCCTCAGGATCCGGCAGAGACCCATCTGAGACAGTCCTCTAAGTCCAAACAGTCCCATCATGTGGATCTAACCCATCTCAAAGCACACGTTTCAAAGACTTGCACTTATTAGCTCTGCCTACAGTGTGTTACTGATGTGTTCATATGAAACAAGCACCCTGAGAGAAGCAGAGGTCGACACATTTTAATCTGTTAGCGCTGATGGAGTGATCAGCATCCTGTAATGATTCATCTTGTTTGGTTAGCAGTCGGGGCTTGCTGCTTTTGGGCGACATTAATGATAACTTCTGCTTTATCGGTTTGTAATCCTGAACAAAAATCAGTTTGTACATTAGGATCAGTTTTAACAGCTGCTTTTGTAACCAGTTGGGTTGTGTTGTTCACCCAACTCACAACTACTGTTGATGGCTTGTAAGCATCCATCCCTGATTTTTAAAAAATTTTTTTTAGCAGTGTCATCTCGGATCTGGTCTCTTTTTTTCTTGTTCGGATGTCAACTTGAAAAACAAGGGCGCAGCAGGAGCGCCTGTTCAGTAGGAGAGGATCACATTTCTAAAATGACTTGATGTTTTGTAGCTACCAAAGACTTTGCTATTTTTTTATTTGATTTTTGATTTTTAATACAGACGCTGAGCGAACCAGGACCATGTGTGAGACTGCACAGGGAGAAGTCTTGCTTGACGCTAGTGCTAAACGTTTTTGTAAAGATATCGGTATTGTTGCTGTAAAGTATCCTGAAAGCTGTTGTACACTGCTGTTTTGGATACAACTGCACATTTGCAATAAACCTTATGTTTACATAATGCATTGCAGTTCTGGCTGTTGTTTATTTACTGATGTAACGATGCATTAATGCACACTCGAGAGAGTCGTTGAAGCTAAATTATGTAACAGTTGAGTTTGTTTACATGAGACTAGATTAGTAAATTTTGAATGTGAGAGTATATGATCAAGTTATCCTTGAATTTACGGTGAATTAGTTGCAAAAACTTAGTTTTTATTTTCTTTTTACTAAGTCCATCCCACTGGCAGCGTGTCATTCATGCAGTTTCTGCTCACGAAGGCATTCTGGAGTTATCCCAGGCTTTTCCAAGGTCATTTTTGTCCTCTTACTCATTTTTGAGCATTAAGTAAGCCTTCCCCCCTCGCCTAAATGTGAAAAACAGCACAACCACTAATGATAGTGAAGTAATAATAGCTGAGCTGCCTGTGGACTGGGATCTGAAAGAAGGAAAAACACTTTGTACCAGGAGTGCTTTCCTTCAGACGCTCTGGCAGACTGAGTGTAATCAGATCTGTTGTGGCTTCCCCGGTGTGCAGACTGGGCTCACATCCATCTGCTGCTGAAAACAAGGCCACTCCGATCAAAGTGCCTCAGAATTCTCCGTAGGACGAAGTCAATACCTGCTCTGAAAGAGGTTCTGGAATCAACCAACCGCAGAACGGATGCTCATTTTGTCTGAAGCACACAGATGAAGAGGAGAGGTGTTTATTGGCCTCGTTTGCATGAGGTAATTCAGCCTGGTTACAACATATTCAAATAGAGCACAAAAATGCATTAGAGCACTGCAATGACTGCTTTGCACAGAAGTTTTCAAGCCAAAAACAGAATTGGGTTTTTAAACCAAATTAACAATGAGCCCCTCTAAATGAATGATTGTCAAATGATGACAACATGTTTTTGATCTAAACGTTTCAGCACATAGAAAGTCACAAGTTGGAAAGATGAAGCAGCTTGAGCCCAGACTGTGTGATGATGGGTCATGGCAGGTCCACCTGGGCAGTTCTTCCAGGTGAACACGAGGCAAGAGCAGGGTTGTTTTCTATGATTAAATGGACACTTTATAACAAAAGATGAGTAATGATCAGATTTTTCAGGCTACATGAGAAGAAAAAGCTGCAGCATAATTTCACTTATATTCATGGATCACAAAGGAAAGAGCCAATGTGGCTTTAGGGAACGATAGCATTCCCAAGAACGTAGACTCCCAAAAAGCCTGAAGACATCCAGGACTTTGGCTCAGCTTGTTACTTGCTCTGTTCTATTTTTGGGGTCTGTTTTAGAAACTCTGTGTTCCAGAGGCGCTTTACAGACTTCCATTTGAGACTGAGCGATAAAAAGTTTCCAGACATTGTTTATAAGTGATATAACGCAGGCAAATTCCACTGAGGACATGTTTGTCCCTTTTTTTAAAAGATGCGTTTACTGTTTAGCAGCTTTTTGCAGTTTTTCTCCAAGTGATCAAGAGGTAATGTGCATGTACTTTTAAAAACCTCTCAAAACAAATCCAACATGAAGAAATCATTAGAAATGTTGTCAGTTTTCACTCTTGTGACTAAAGATTTCTAAATAATGATCTTATTATTAACGGTGATCTCACTTGGAGCATGCTTTAAAAGTTTGTTTTCCTCATCTGTCGTTTGCAGGAAACTTCCTAAAAGCTGTAAAATGAAAAAAAAATAAACTGAGACAAAGCCTGAGAAATCCTCCATCACTTCCTTTAAAGTTTGGTTAAAAATTAAAAGCTGTGTGGACTTAAACTTTAGACTGAAGCCAGAAGGCCAAACGAGGAGTTTTTGTTGGATTACCAGTGTTATGCAACACACACACACACACACGAAAATAGAACATCTGTTTCAGATGGAAAATCGGGGGTGGCTCTCGGCGTGGTTGGGTTTGCATGCATGGGAACGGTTTGGTCAGACTGTTTCAGTCATGCACAACTTGCGTGTCTCCAGAAGTCAACACATCCAGCTTGTTAGCATTACACTAGAGGATAAATGAAATAAATGTCAGAATTTGTCATAAGATGTAATGAGCACAA
Organism: Aphyosemion australe; assembly: GCA_006937985.1. NCBI lineage: Eukaryota > Metazoa > Chordata > Actinopteri > Cyprinodontiformes > Nothobranchiidae > Aphyosemion > Aphyosemion australe. The sequence goes on from SSNS01000087.1 coordinate 871,996, forward strand.
CATTTCTGGAAATTTCAAGGCGTCGCTCTGGTTTTTCCAAAGGAAGCAGTTCAAAAGAGTTCAAATTACTCAAGATGGTTATGTAATGAAATAAAACTTACGCAGAAATCGGTTTCTGGCTCCAGGGACAAAACAATTTACACAAATTAAAGCAAGTTACTGAAATCATCCATTCAATAGGAGATCACAGGTGAGCTGGCAAAAGGGTTCTGGGAGTTTACTCCTTAACTTCTCAGTGTTTTTTTTTTTTTTTTTGCACAAGATGCAGAATGGGTATTGATCAGTTTTAGTTGCTTTTCTTAACTTTCCTGAAGTTTTAATAATTTCACTATATGTTGTTTGTGTGTGGGGTGTGCGTGTGCCTGCTCTGTCTTCTCAATCCCCAGTGAGTCGTGGCAGATGGTTGCTCATACTGAGCCAGGATCCTCTGGAGGTTTCTTCCTGTTAAAAGGGAGTTTTCCTTCCCACTGTCGCTACATGCTTGCTTAGTATGAGGATTGCTGTAAAGACACTGATGCTAGTTAGTGACTTGATGCAATCTGCTGGGTTCCTTACATAGGAAACGTTTTTACTAGTTTGCTTAATTAACTATACTGTATTGGAATGTTTACTTTGTGAAGTGCCTTGAGACGACTCTTGTCGTGATTTGGCGCTAAATAAATAAACTGAATTGAATTTACAGTAAAGGCCATAAATGCCAACCATGCAGACAAGTGAGATCAACACACATCAGAGCTTTGTGGTGTCTAGGTAACCACGTTGGTCCCCTACTCATCATTTTCTATTCAACAGTCATAAGTTGTTTGTGTTTTAATCCTGCAAAAGAGGAAATGCAGGTAAGGTGTCAGGTGTTTGTTTTGTGTAACCAACGTGTTTGTGTTCATTATTCCATGCTACATTAGTGAACAGACACAAGATCAAATGCCTTCAGATTAAAGGAAGTCCTGGTTTATTTATATATGATCCAGAATGACAAGGCAGAAATGAGGAAACACAAAGTAAGCGAGTCAGATCTAAAAGTCTACAGATTTGAAAAATCTAAAACAAAAAAGTTCTACAAAAAGACACAACACACACTTAAATACAAACGTATTACACTGGAAATAACAATAAAGAGCTGCCAAAATAATCATAGAAAACCATTAAAACTGCCAGTTTACACAAAAAGACAGAAATTCCAACCACAGAGACATGTAAAGTGAGCAAAAAGAAACACAAAGTCATCAACTTAGACACAAATATAAGATATAAAATCATTTAACAAAAGCCTCTATGTAAATATTGTTCCTAGAGATGCCTCAATGGTACAGAAGACTCAGAGATTGGCTGTAATCTCATTAAATGACATAAATAAAGTTATTAAAGATGTAAATTAAGACACAAAGATAACGAGTAACAAACATTTATCCAGGATGCAAACATGGAAAAACACAGAAAGGTTACAAATAGATGCAAATGACTAAAACTGTGCTGTTTAACATAATCCAGTCTCTTTTTATTAGATTATATTCACCACCCATCAAGGGTTGTATTAGCCATCATTCCTAATGTTCTGCTTTTGTTCCCAACTGTTATCATGTGATTAAATATGTTTCCGTGTTCATCTGAAACATTTCATCTGAAAACATCAGCGGCCATGCATAAACCTCAACATACTCACTGAACATTCCTGTTTTGGTCCTCGAGGTGTCACATGTGTTTATAACCCAACGGATCAAAGCTACTCTAGGAATGCTGCAAGGTCAGAACATTGTAGTCATATAGACAAAAGGTCATGAGCAGATTTAAAGCTCCGCTCATGGCACCGCCGCTCAGCCAGACTTCACACGTAATTTAAAGCTTCGATGACCCTGAAATCACATGTGACACATTTAGGAGCCTGGAGGAGACGGTTGCATAACGTGAAAAATGTAGAGGAAAATTTCTGCACAAATATAAACATCAACCAAGTTTTTTAGTTAAAATATGAATTAATAGATCAGTTTTTAAAGAATTGTGCACGTGTATGGTGTGAATAAGGCACTGTGCTGTTTTCTGTGTCTGGTAAGCATCTCTCACCCACCGCTCCAGGTTGGGCCCATTTAAAGCTGAGAGTGGGCTGCAGGAAGTCCGAGATGTAAACAACACGGGAATTTCAGAAAACATCAAAAACTGACGTATACAAGGAGTTCAGGGAAATGTTGACTACTGATCTGTCAATATTTTCTAGTAGAGGTGAAAAGATGGGATGAGGTTAATCCAGAGGAGACATTTTAACCACTTTAATGTCCCTTTAGGTTATTTGGGATTGCTATGGAATGTGTGTGAGTCATTTGTTGATACTGACATGATGTTGTTTTGGGTTGCAGTTCGGATGGGCGTTCCCAGGATCATTTAAGCAGCCCACATATAGGAGAGCAACACATATAATGAAGGTAAATACACAGTGCCTATGTAAAAGTGCAAAACACAACTAAGTGGAAAAAGCTGCACCAGCTTAATGCACAAAACACCTTTTCTTAGCTTTTTTGTGCAGCAAATAGTTATTTTTTGCAAATTGTTGCTCACAAAGGTCCTGATTTCTGCAGCAAAGCAACTGCAATTCAACACAATCAATTTACAAAATGTCAGGAGTTGATGCAGCTGTGGGATTTTTTGCATCAAGGCAGTCCATTTCTCCTGACAGTGCAGATGATAGAGAAGCCTGTAAAAACCTTTTGACATTTAACCTGCAGAAGCAGGAGAAGAACAGGTGGGACTGATAACGTGATTTCTAAATGTCAGCATTATGTATGATTCCTGGAGTTTGTTATGCAACAGCAATTAAGCGATTAGTGACAGCCTAAATTAGCTTTTGCTGCTATGACTTGTCAAACATCTTCTGTAGAAATGTTACATAGGGCAAATAAAGATCATATCTGTGTCATAAAGACAGCAGCTGTGTACTGTGAAGCAAAGTAAACTGTAAAGTAGTACATACATAAATGTACAGCTACATTTCTGTTTTACATTTAGCTTTATGAAAATGGGACCAAATTTATTTAGATACCTGAAATATGTTAAAATGTTGCAGGATTAATTCAAATAGTAATATATAACTATGTATTTATGCTGTGTTCGATTTACCTCGGAATGACGTCACACCTGAGTTAACAGCGTTCTGGTTAGCGTAGTCGGAGAAGTCGGAATCCTAATATGGCGGCGCCCTCTGAAACTGCTGTTTTGGCAGCTCTCAACAAACACAGACGACTAATAAACAACACTTTTACTTTGTTCAGCTTAGAGTTACAAGCGTTACATGTAACATTGATTTTAAACGCACTCTTATATGTGTGTCTTGTAAAATAAACAAAACTTTCTGTTGTTCATACGGAGAGCTGCCATCTTGGATCTCGAGGTCGGAGTTCTGAAAAACTTTCGAGTTTCCGACTGGGAGGTCTGACTTTGCGGGGCGTTTTATTTGATTTTTCCTACTCGGAAGTCGGGATTTCCGAGTTTCGTGGACAAATCGATTTAATAATAAATATTTGGGTTTGTGTCTTTAGATTTGAATTTAGTAACAAAGTACAAAAAATCAACATATTTCAATGCTATCATTTAAAGCTGAAAACTTTATAATCAGTGCACGTATGGGGACATTTTGTGTGTTTTGCTGTTTCTGTAATTTTCACACTTGAATAAGGAGAAGATGATAAACAGATTTTCTTGATGAAGCAATATGTAATTTCTCTTTTTCATGACCACCTGGTATCCGTAAACATGCTCTTTTCCAGGATTTAGTTTTAATTTCTACCAAAAAAAGATGGCACAGCTTGAAACGATCTCAGCTAGAAATAATAATTCACATTTCTTTTTACCAGAGTCACTTTTGTTTTTGCTCACAAGAGAAAGAATTCCATGAAGCTCTGCAGTCAGAGGGAAACAGAATGTGATTTTTTCTCTTACTCAAGATGACTTTCTCTGTCTTTATGCAGCTTTGCTTTTAAATGCTGTTTGTTTCTGGAGATTTTAGAGATTTTCCAGAAACCCTGCAGAAAAAAAACATGCTGACTCACCTAATTTTGCTCAAAAATGTTTCAAAACAAGCCTCAGCCGCTCTCGGAATCTCTCAGCAGTAATTTGCTGCCGGTCGAGCGACACGGTCATGTGATGCAGACAGAAAGTGGTCAAACAGGCTGCAGAAAGATCATGTTTGGCAAAAGACTCGTCACTTCACACCTTTACTCTCACCTCTGACGTGTGAGGAGCTGTTGTCCCCAAACTGAACAGGAAGCAACTTGCTCTGTGATGCCACCGCCTTGGGTAACGCTAAAGCTGATAGTTCACCACCAAGGATAATGAAAGGAGGAAAAAAAATTATATAACGATCAAGTTGGTCTGTTACGTAAAAGCTGAGTTTGTTCTCTTCACCACATCATGCATGGTTTCTAAAGTTACTAAAAAACAAAAACTAATTTAGAGTTTTACTTTGTACTTTTACTTTTAGATTGATTTTGCAGCTTCAGTAAATAAATAGTTGATATTTAAAGTCTGGCTAAATATAAATTTATACCAGCGTTAACAATCACGCTGAACAGTTTATGCATTTTGTTCTATCAGATAATGACTTGATACAAATTTATAGCGTCAAATCCCAATAACTCAGGCAGATTTTATTAGTTTAAATGAACTGATCTGGGATCAGATAAAACCCGAGGCTGCTACTGTGTTGGGTCTCCTCTGAGCATCTTCAGGATGGCAGAACATCATGTTCTCATATTTTATTGCCTTCCTGCGGTTTTCCGGGTTTGTGAACTTTATGAGGATTGCTTTACAGCCATTTAACCTGTTCCCAGCTTTGTGGAGGTATTTCAGATCACAGAGGATTCTTCCAGGGCCAAATCTTTATGTTCCTAAATTGGCACCTGTGTACCGTACAGGGTTATGTTGTTGTTTAATTACATGTTAGACCACCTCTAAGCTTGTATGCTTCAGTTACGTTCCAGGAGCTGCTTGTAGAACAAAAAAACAAAAAACCCATAAATTTTAAGACACTGCCTTGTGGAACATTTTTACAAGCATTTTTAAATGAATGGTTTTGATCATTTCCAGGACAAGACTGTTCGTGCTCATCCACCTGTGCTTTGCAGCTACTGCAGAGGAAGCATGCTGCAAATGTAAAATGCACATTAAAATGCATTTAATTCTGTTTGAAGCAATAGGAAAAAAATCACTTGACCCTTTTTACAAAGATGCAAACCAAAATTTAAAGAATGCGTAGAATAAAAAGACTCACAAAGCTATAACTTGTTAGCGATTCAAATGTTTTCCTTTACCCATGACCACTAAACCTATAATATTGATGTTTCCTCTCATAGATGCAGAACGTGAGGATGGATTGAGGAACATTTGATGAGCAGAAACTCTGATGTTGTGCCTCTGACTCACATTTGTCTCCAGGATCTGTGTCATGTGTGGAACCTTTTCATATTTATTCCTATTCAGTGACATTTCTTCCTACGGAAGCGTGAGATCGATAGGCGGATTGGTGCTGCATCTGCAGTGATGCGGGCGTTGTACCGGTCTGTCGTGGTGAAGTGAGAGCTGAGCCGAAAGGCGAAGCTCTCGATTTACCGGTCGATCTACGTTCCTACCCTCACCTATGGTCACGAGCTTTGGGTAGTGACCAAAAGAACGAGATTGCAGATACAAGCGGCTGAAATGAGTTTTCTCTGCAGGGTGGCTGGACTCTCCCTTAGAGATAGGGTGAGAAGCTCGGTCATCCGGGAGGGGCTCGGAGTAGACCCGCTGCTCCTCCACATCGAGAGGAGCCAGTTGAGGTGGCTCGGGCATCTGGTTAGGATGCCTCCTGGACGCCTCCCTGGTGAGATTTTCTGGGCACGTCCAACCGGGAGGAGACCCAAAGGAAGACCAAGGACACGCTGGAGGGACTATGTTTCTCGGCTGGCCAGGGAACGCCTTGGGATTCCCCCGGAAGAGCTGGCCCAAGTGGCTGGGGAGAGGGAGGTCTGGGCCTCCCTCCTTAAGCTGCTGCCCCCGCGACCGGACTCTGGATAAGCGGATGAAAATGGATGGATGGATGGATGGGAAGACATGTTGTCATCTTTTTATGACATGATTGAGTGTGAGCCTGTCCATGTGCTTATAACTGAGTCTCTGAACAACGTTCTTTAGATAGTAAAAATGGAAAAAAGTAGATAAATATTAGAATAATCTCGATATCTTTAGCACCACCTTTTATTGGGATTGATTGTGTCTCTTTACTCTCCATGTTGTGTTGCTCCAGGATTCTTTTCAGGAACATTAAGTTAAAGTTAGAACGAAACATAATAAGGTAAGATGTGCAAAAGCAGGAAAACGAAACACGATTAAGACCTAATAAACTTTACCAGAGTTCATTCCAGGGTATTAAAAATAAGATTATCTCATGTCTGTTTTGATAAACTCTTGACAATAACATTAAGCTTCATATTTCAAGATCTCGTGATCTGTTATCACTCATTGTGAATAACTCGCAGCTATGAACACACCAACTTTTAGTTAGATATCTGTAATCGTGACTGAGTTATAGCCATTCTTGTGTTTGTGTTTGTGTGGCAGCCATCTTTTTATTCACCAAATGTTGAGCAATAATTGATGTACTTCCTCTGAGCTGTACACCTGGACACAGAGGCAAAAACATCGTAGCCAACAATAGATTCACCATGTTTACTCTCTAAACGTCATTCTAAACCCAAGTTAAAATGTGTAAGAGCATGTTAACATCATAACCCATTTGGCTGCGTCTCATATGAATTATGCCAAGTAATAAAATGTCATTTTACAACCAAACAGGAGCTGAGAGCTTGTAGGACACCATTATTTATCCAAACCACATCATTTTAAATGTTTTATTCAGGTTTCTATGCCCAGTTCACGCTCCAGATAATATTATTATTTAAAGAAAAGAGATTGTCAACAAATAAAGACAAAGATTATAAAATTTCAAAGTAAAGGAACTTTTGTTTTGACGCTGCCAGCATCATTTACCAGGCGTAAACGTGTGCGTGTTTATAGCCTCTTCAGACTGTAAATCATTTATTATGAAGTGACATCTCTGAGCTTTGAAGCTATGAAGTGTCAATTTGCAGAGGAGGGGTATCTGCTAACACCATTCCCAGCTGCTGGAGTTCAGATGGCTGACACCCAGCGAGAAAGACGGGCCGACTGATGACAGACTGTAGGAGTGTTAGACACTCACACCCCTGGGATGATGGGGCTGACAGGTCTGTAGACAGCAGTTGTATATCTTTATGCATTCCAGTTATTACAACACACACACACACACACTTGCACTGTAAGATGAAGCCTGCACGCATGCTTGAGGCTGTATGAAAGTCCGTAAACGAAGATCATTGTGAACGTTTATCTCTTCACATTTCAACACAGCTTCAGATCACAAGAAGACGTTCTCACGACAAGATAGGCAATGAGCTGATGACATATCTAATAATACATGTCTTTGTGTCAGTCTGTCAAAACTTCTCAGAACAACTTCTTTCAAGTGATTTACAGTCTCGTTGGAAGTAGCTGTTACGCTCAGAGAATGCAAACAGTCTGAGAAATCATTTGCAAAGAACGAGAGTCAAAAACACACACCAACCTGCACCAGGGGATTAGAGTTGAGAGATTTTAAACTTTTTGTTTTATTTTTCCATTCATTTAGCATAATTTACAAAAGTTCTTGCAGTTTCACCTATTTTAGACTCATCAATAAACTCAAAAAGCTGTTTTTCATCATCTTTCTTATACTGTTTAGACCCTATCATTACATTTGCATCAATAATTCAAAGTCAATATCAGCTTTTGGCTGATGACTCCCATTTGCTCTTTACACTTCTGCCAGACTGGATGGATTGATTTTACTTCCCTGAATGGAAATTTGAGACGAAAATGACATCAAGAGTGAAATCAAATGCATCATTCTACACGAGTCTCAAAAATCAGCTGCATGGGAAAAATCTCAAAGCATATCACAATTGTTTTAATGCTGAACGAAATGATATGATCTAAAAAATGAGCAAATTTTGTCTTTTTCAAAGAACAAAATGCTGTAAACTTGTTTTATTGAAGGTTTAGTTACAGAAACTGTGACCAGAGATCATTTCAGGTGCAAATGACCACAGCTGCTGCAACTCGGGTTGTCATATCTGTCTTAATGCTCAGGACAAACAGCAGCAGGCCAACACTTGCTCTCTGTATCTGGGTTACATGTTTCCAGTCGGAGGAAAAACATTCTGAACAAATAACACTCAAATAGTACACACACACACACACACACACACACACACACACACACACACACACACACACACACAGATAGCCAGTTGTGGACAAAACAATCCGGTTCTGCATGAAGAGAAGCTTCACTCCTCACTGCAACAAGTCACTTCTAATGTCATCAAAAATAAATTTATAAATAAATAAATGAAAGCATCTTGAATTGAAATCAGTCATTTTTAATAACAGAAATCCTTGCCCTTTAACCCAAAAGACTCATTTAACCTCTCTGGCTGTGCAAACTGCCACATCAGCATGTTCAGTGGCTGCAGAGATAAAGTAAATGCAATTTATGTCAACAACTGTCAAGAAGAAAAAGTCAAGGCTTTGATTCCTTAGGGCACCGATGATAGTGGGCTAATTTTTCCTCCATCACATTACAACCTTATCAACAAAACTCAATAAAAATGTGACGTTGTGCCATTCAAATGAAACCCTAGCTTCTTATGGCCCGTGATGACAGAACCACAGTCATGGATCTAAATAGACGTTAAGGTGAGGGGAAAGGAGAATTTATGTTCCATAGTCTGTGACGGGACATCCCCAGACAGACCTGTAATTCAGACTGACTATGAGATTAATTGCTTGTAAGACTGACCTTGACTGAAAATCAATACATGAGCCTGTTTCTAAGAACGTAACCTCATTTGAACAGACATCGTGTACAAGAAATGATGCCAGACAGGTCAGTACCCCCGGGGTTTATCATGCAGTTAGATTAAGCAGGACCAACCTTGTGTTTATTTTAGATGGTAGCTCACCTCAGACCCAGAGAACTGGCAGACTTCTAAGAGATTTGATTGATGACTTGTGTTTCTGACTCATTCAGACATGACTGGCTTCACCAATCTATCAAGGGACAACATCAAATTCAGACGTTAACGGGATAGTACATGACTTATGAAGTGTGTTCTGTGGAAAGATTAGGAACACTTAAAGACCAGGTTCACAGAGAAACCATTTTTTACTTATTTTTTAAATATGATTGGTCATTGATTGGAATTGCCAGATTGGATTGGAAACGCCTGCATATTCCACGTCACATTGTAAATTATCATTCATTGACTCACCCATTTTGGCTCACGACAGGGAAGACTGTTGTTGGTTTAGCGTCCAGGAAACAACAGAGAACACCTCAGCTATTAGAAGCTAACTGTTAGCATTAGCAACTCCACAACACAGCAGAACTCCTGCAGGCTTGTGTTATTTGTGGAGATAAAACATCAACGTCGCAGAGCAAACAGAGTCAGTTACAGAGTTGCGTTGCTGTTAGCCAATCAGAAGCAAGGTGTCAGAAAATAAGTCTCCAAACTGACTTACAGGACATTCATTTATACTAGAGACCACTGCAGATGTGTTGAAAGACAACTTGGTCTTTAATAATCTCTTTATTGCAAATAGCTTGAGCAGCAAGACCATTAGATTTATTTTAAATTAGATTTTAGAACAAATTAATTCCAAAAATGTCATGGAATTTCATGTGAATGCACAACAGCAATCACACACATACACACACGCACGCACACACATATATATATTTTATTTTTTTGTGTATATAATATATATGAAATTCCACCTGTAAATGTTACGTGCTAAACCAACCATGCTAAGATAGTAGCATGCTAATAGCAGCTACAAATAACCATAGATGCCCATGTAAATATCTATGTAATGTTACAGCTCATAAGGTTTATAAAACAGAATTCCCATAACTTATTCTTCACTGTAGAGTTATTTCAAGTACTATAAACTGCTTTATAACTGTGATTAGTTGTTTGCTAAACCTCTACTGATCTCTTTGTAAAACTTGATGTTTTAGAAGTTCCTTGTGATTTTATTCTGATATGTTTGCAAAAGTGACAGCAAGTGGCCCACAGCTCATTAAATTAACTATAATTTAATATACTGGCAGTAAAATCATTTTTGTCACATTATGCTGAAGTGTTTATTGACCTCCCTAGCTCACAGCAGCCACTGGGGTAACACTTTACAATAAGTCCCTTTATTAACGTTACTTAGTGCATTATTAAGCATTAATAAACTCCATCCATCCATCCATTTTCTCCCGCTTATCCGGAGTCGGGTCGCGGGGGCAGCAGCCTAAGGAGGGAAGCCCAGACCTCCCTCTCCCCAGCCACTTGGGCCAGCTCCTCCGGGGGAATCCCAAGGTGTTCCCAGGCCAGCCGAGAGACATAATCTCTCCAGCGTGTCCTGGGTCTTCCTTTGGGTCTCCTCCCGGTTGGACGTGCCCGGAAAACCTCACCAGGGAGGCGTCCAGGAGGCATCCTAATCAGATGCCCGAGCCACCTCAACTGGCTCCTCTCGATGTGGAGGAGCAGCGGGTCTACTCCGAGCCCCTCCTGGATGACCAAGCTTCTCACCCTATCTCTAAGGGAGAGTCCAGCCACCCTGCGAAGAAAACTCATTTTGGCAGCTTGTATCCATGATCTCGTTCTTTCGGTCACTACCCAAAGCTCGTGACCATAGGTGAGGGTAGGAACGTAGATCGACCGGTAAATTGAGAGCTTCGCCTTTCGGCTCAGCTCTCTCTTCACCACAACAGACCGGTACAACGCCCCCATCACTGCAGATGCAGCACCAATCCACCTGTCGATCTCACGCTCCACCCTTCCCTCACTCGTGAACAAGACCCCGAGATACTTAAACTCCTCCACTTGGGGCAGGACCTCGTCCCTGACCTGGAGAAGGCATTCTACCCTTTTCCGACTCAAGACCATGGTCTCGGATTTAGAGGAGCTGATTCTCATCCCAGCTGCTTCACACCCGGCTGCGAACTGCTCCAGCGAAAGCCGGAGATCACGTTCTGACGAAGCCAACAGGACCACATCATCTGCAAAAAGCAGAGACCTGATCCTTAGGCCACCAAAACGGATCCCCTCACCACCTTGGCTGCACCTAGAAATCCTGTCCATAAAAGTTATGAACAGAATCGGTGACAAAGGGCAGCCTTGGCGGAGTCCAACTCTCACTGGAAACGAGCCCGACTTACTGCCGGCTATGCGGACCAAGCTCTGGTCGTACAGGGACCTAACAGCATTAATAAACTATTAAATAAAGTATTATCAACTGCTTAATATTAATGTTAATAATAAGTAATACATTATTAAGCAGAGCCCCACTCCCCTTAATAGTTAACAATATTGGGAACGTTAATAAAAGAACCCTTTGTTTATTAATGCTTAATAACACACTAAATAACATTAATAAAGGGACTCTTATTGTAAAGTGTTTCCAGAAATGGAATAAAGCAACTGAAATAATTACAACTTAGAATGTAGAAGACCAAATTCTCAGAATGAGTCCAGTTAGGCTCCCTACCCCCTCTTTTTATAACAATATTATTTTATTGTGTGTGTGTGTGTGTTATTTGAGTCACATAAAGCTATCAAAATAGTGGCAACAGCTATGAATTGGATGAAAATAAAATTGTAATCAGAATGGTAGCAGATACATCTGCTGTTGGCCAAACATATTTAGTCTGTTTCTCTTTATTGTTTGTTTCAAAACTCGGTTAGAGAAGAAATACTGGTGCCTCTGCTACCTGTAGTGGGTAAAAGCTGCAGACACATTTGCTACAGAGCTTTACTTCTCTGGTGGTCTTATGCTAGCTCTGAGGCATCAGACCAGGAGCTTATTTTTATTGTAACATAGTTGAGGGTTTAGCATGGGAGCTTCTAAATTCAGTCTTAGCTGTACTCCATAGCAGGCTCATCTGGAATTCTATTTCTTATGTAATAGAAACTTTCTGACTAGTCACGCAGCATGTTCCCACATTTGGTTCCACTTCTGAATGCAGAACCCTGAGGAGGTACGGTCTGATCAGACTTTGATTTCCTCCTTTTTCATCTTTCAGTTCATCTAGTTTTCTCCCTTCTCAAAAACCAAACATCTTCTTGCATAAGAGCCCGCCTTCTCTATTCAGCAGCCTTAGAAAAAGTTTTTCTTCTTCAGTTCTCTAATAAACTCAGCAGTCATTGAAAACAGCCATGCATAGCGACTGAGACTCCAAAGAGGAACCATTTCTGGGGAGTGGTTTTAGATCAGCCAGTCCAATACGGCCAATCAGAGGTTATCGTGGTGCACGACAAGCCTGTGTTGCATAACTGAGGCAGACAGATGAAGAGAGAGAGAGACCAGAGCCGACTGTCTCACACTGCAGACTCAACAATCTTCACACGCTACACCATAGCCAGAGGGTGTGAACCTCTGTGTGTGTGTGTGTGTGTGTGTGTGTGTGTTGCTGGTTTTGCTTTCCACTGATATCCTGTCAGAACTCAGCTGCAGCTTTTAGTCCAGACTCATTTTTAGAAAGCCATTACAAGTATATTATTATAATAAATTTATTTTATATTAGATATATTTATTATATTAATATAATTAAACAACATTATTATAGTTAAAAAATGTATTTTATAATATACAAAAAAACTAACTTTGTAAAAGTTTTAATGCACTTTTCATGGAATATAAATTGTTTCTTAAGTTCTTAATCTAAATATGCAACACTCTCACCAATATAAGGCCCATTTCCAGGAATATGACCCTACAGGATGACTTTTTACTGATTAATCTAGTAAAACGAGCATTGTGCAAAAAACTGTAGCATGAAATAGTGTAAAGCTCATCAGTGTCAGATACAACAGATGTGCTTAGCATCTCTGACAGCCACATTTTTATTTAATTTCTTCTGAAAGTTAAACTCATGCTGAGATCAACAGGAGGGGAATCACTGGAATGTATGGGGAGAAATTAACAGATGAACTTATTCCCACACACAATCAAAATGTGATTTAAATGCTTAATCACATATTAGATTTGGCTGTTAGGACAAATCAAGTTCAGGTGTTTGCCAAGAAAATATAGATTTTCACTAATTTGAGGACATTTTATGGTGGTTGTTTCATTAAATCATCACATGTTAAGGAAATGATATGTCATATTAGTTTCAAGGGATCGAGTTCACAAAGTACTTGCTGATTTTTTCTGGTTTCCGACAGTCTAAGCCGAGTGTTCCAGTCAAAAACTGAAGCTCAGCCAAAGTCAGGGTTGGAGGTAAAAACACAGGAAGTGGTTTTCTGTGTGGCAACAACAACATATGGAAAAATACAATAGCCCTTCCCTAAGGTCCAATGTTTACACAACCAACCAGGGTCAAGGATGTGTCAAGGCTCCCACTTCCTCGTCTCAGTGGCAAACAGCAGTCTGAGACGACGTTGTTGAAATAGTTTTTATGACTAAAACATTAAACATCAGTAAACGAGGACCTGATTTTAAACGTGTTGCAGACATAAAATCACTAACAAATCCTCTATAGACTATAGGGAGGTTTTCACAAGAAAACAGATACTTTAAGTGGCTGAAATCTGAGCTGGGATCAGCTTTCTGTGACTTGCTATCTGTGTCATTTCCAGTTATGTGAGCTGTCTCAACAATAACTTCACAGTACTGTCACGGGAGATGAAAATAAACTGAGGAAAGGCTCCAAACCCTTCTAGCTTTTCCTGCTGCTGCCTCAGCTGCAGCGTGAGACTCAAACAGCCGTGTTCAGGTCTGACAACGCAGTTTCAGGGCTTCCTGAGGCAAAGCTGTATCCTGGCTTGCAGACAACACAAACAGGCTCACTCTCTCTTCCCCAGCCATCGAGGCTCATGGGCCTGTAGGTTAGATAGGAAGGATCGACGGCCTACTTCAGTCATTTCCTCTCAGCTGTCAAAGCAACACCAGGCCACTGAAGAGTGGGTCAACTCCCATAAACTCTGGAATCAAGGCCTCTTGGGCTCAGGGTTCGGCTTTTTGCTGTATCTGATAGAAATGAAAGCAATGTCCTTATCATGAGCCCGACACCGTCATCTTTTTAAAGCTTGATTAATATACACCTGGAACATGTCTGAATTAAGAGATTTTCAGGAAACATCTAGTATGAGTAGTGTAATTACCAACAGAACTGTTAAAGCTACTGCCAGAGGGGCAGTGGGATCACCATGACAACCACCATGGGCGTAACTTTTGGTGGTGGTAGTAGGGGGGGTTAAATTAACAAGCAACACTTTTTCACCAGGCATTTTTTAATGATTTCTACTTATCTTTACTGGAAAAGGTAGAACGTTATGTAAATCAGGTCTATCCTTGACACCCCCCCTCCAACACCACCACTCAAGCCATTTGTACCCCATCCTCCAGATTTGGAATCCAAATGACATCCTTCATAACCACACATCTGTGAGAAAGATGCACAAATGCACAGAGACAGAGGAGTATGGACGTATGTTCGACAGAAATCGGGCCTTAACGTAATCTGAAAACCATCTTTTGATCCAGTAGAAAACTTTAATGATTACACTTTTACTTTTTTCTACAATGTTTCATTTAGGTGATATTACAAATGAATACAGTCACTTCCTGTTTTGATAAGGAACCAATAGAGCTTTGATATAATAGAGCTCTATGTGACCTTGAGGTTGCACACTCTGAACTCAGGAGGAATTTAAAAGAAATCTGTAAGTCGTAGAGCAACAGGAGACACAATGAGGGGAAGATGACACAACTGTTGACATTTTTGTGTATCATTTGTATATGTAGTAAAAAGAGTTGAGCATTAAAGAAGCCTGTTTGCAATTATTTTGAAATATTTAGACATTAGATTGCTTTACATTACAAGAATAAAGTGTAAAATACCTGAATGTCATAACATGTGATTGTGTAAAAACCATAATTGTTATTAAAATGCCAGTTTAGATAAACAAAGTTCAATTTCCTGAGACATGTTTAAACTTCAAATGATGTTTCTGCTTTGAAGTCTGCTAGAGCTCCCACTGAGGGCTGGGTTTTCTCACATGTATGACTAGGATCTCATTGTTGTGTATGTTGAACGGCTTAATACTTTTCTTGTGCAGCTTTCATACATTGCACCATTTACTGCCACCAGAAGCCACACATTCTTATTTTTGTAATCGATTTTTCCAAAGCTGCAGGAGAAGATATGAACTGATCATTTAAATGGAAGAAAAACAAATAAAAATAAAGGTGTTTCAGTTATTGTGCATAGGGTTTTTATGTGTGTGCAATACAAAAACATTGTTTTTTCCTTTAAAATTGTATTTTTCTTAGTTTGTCACTTGATGTCTAATCAATTAAAAGTTTGTTTGGTTTGTCAGGAACAAATTCGATTGGCTCAACGGTTCAGAGTTAGATGAGAACAGTAATGTTGTGTCTTTAAAGGCGACATGATGTTGGAGTCAAAAGATGGTGAGCACAGATTAGCTGAAAAAAGTGCGAGCAATGCAAGACTGCTGTCTAAAGGTTATAAAGAGAGATATGATTAAAGAAAAATGATTTGTCTCGTTTGTTTATTCCATTCCTCTGAGTGCTTTCCGGGAATTCACGGACATAAAAGGAACCGTGTTATCTTACTGTCTTGGATCATGAGTTCAGTTGGTTTCTCCTTAAAAAACTTAAATCTTAGTATTAAGAGGAAGATTATAATTTGGGAGGTTTAACATAAATTTTTTAATTAATAAATTAAATAAAAATATATTTAATTAATAAATTAAATATATTTTCAGGGTTAATTAGAGACCAGATAAAGAGGAGAATGAGGCTAGCAAGAGCCTGAACAATGCTAGCTCTAATCGTAAAATCCTAATTTGTCAATAACATTCCAGAACCAAAAGTCATGCATATGTTGACATTACATAACACCTGTAAATACACAAGTAGGATGGCTTGTAAACAAACATTTTTTCCATTTCGTCTTTTCCACAGAGATCTACGCTGAGCACACAGTTACTCCATCAGTTGTTTATCTTTGCCTTCGATTACTCTGTCCTCCCCAGCTGGATATCTTGTTCTCCTTCGGCTGGTGTCCCTCTATCTAAACCCATGTGTTACTCTGAAAAGTGTTTGTGTGCTACGCTGTAAAAGTGCAACTGGAAAATATCAATCTGTAAAAGAATTCATCAGAAATGCTTAACCTTTCTGTTTAAGCTCGCAGCATGCGGCGGTCTGCGGTGTTGGATCAGCTGACCTACATTCATGCACACGTTGTGCATTAACCTCCGTCTAATCTCAGGCTCAGTTGGGTTGTTTTTATGGGTCATGTGAATCACAGATATCACAGCATGACCACCAAAGGTTAAATACACAACGTGTAAATACAAAAATTAATATTTTTAATTAAATCACTGACAGTTTTTGTTTTTTAATGTTTGCTCTGGTTAAACTTTCTCAGCAGTTGGATTAAAGCTGCTGATTGCTAAATATCAGCCAACAGACAGCAATTATCTTTTCAGAGCAGATGTCAAATTGTCTTTTTGTCTCCTCCTGTGTGAATACAGCTTCATGTCTGGACAGCTGCACAGACATGCTCCTTATTTTTAAAACATATGATAGATAACTGAATCAGTCATGTGTCTGCTTCATTAAAAAATGATTTGTTGTTTTGCATCAGGAAAATCTTAACCCTTTAACGATTAAGACACAAATAAGAGAGGTGAATTTTATTATTTTGATTATAAAAGAATACTATTTGAAGATTTGGTAGAATCTAAAGCCCCATTTACTTTTTGGACTTACGACTCTTCATTCGAGATCCATTTACCTTTGAGCATCCTGGCGATGCCTGTTGGGGAGGTTGGTTTAGCGTTCTATCAATGTCCATGAGGGGGGACGTTACTGGAAGACAAGATGAACGGTTCTCTGCAAGGACTCGGCTCTCATCATTCACTTTTAAGAGCCGTTCAAAAGATTTTATTCGTTCGTGAACGTCACATCACCATTTACCAATTGGGTGGTCAAATGTAGCATACCAAAAAGTCAAAGCCGTGTCTGACCTGCTTACTAGATAAAAACTATGTATATACTACTTATTATGTAAAATCTTGAAAAGGTGAGAGAGAGATTGTTCATTCTAAGAAAAAGCTGGTTCATTAAGTAATAATCAAGCCACACCTCCTTAAGTCTGCATGTATCAACCCAATTCAACGTCAATATAATGGTGCTTTCCAGCTGTCCTCGGAACTCGGAATTTCCAGATTCCAAACTCGGAAAAACCACATAAAACCAGAAAAAACATTTAAAAAATCAAACGTCAAAATGTAAACACCAGGAACAGTTAAAAGACCATAAACACATCAAGTTCGGCGGCAATGCTGACGTTTTCAGCAACGTAACTGTTGATAACAAGAACAAACAACTCGGTGATGTTAAACAGCAAAAAGAAAGAAAGCAGAACATATAAATGATGAAAAAAATAAAGACAACAACAACTATGGTAGCACTGGGCGGAGCCATCGTTAAAATGGTGATCTCGGGGTCCAACGTACGAGCTCGGAGTTCATTGCGTCATTTTCGTTTAACTTATCTCGGAAAAACGAGCTCCGAGGACAACTGGAATGCACCATAAGCGCTGGTCACAGTAATGCTAATCCAAGCTACTGCTAATGCTAGGCTGAATTTCTGCTAGCATTAGCCTGAGCTGCTAACGCCGTTGTTTGACCAGAGGTGAATAACAAAGAAGAATGTTGGAGCACCACTCACCTTTCAGGATGGACTGGGAATAACCAGACTATGAATGAATGCCAGATAAATCCACAGCTTGTGGTCTGGTCCTCGTCACCACGTCCTCGAGTCGTCACTACTGACAAAGTTTCTTATGCATCATACAGGCTCAAAGAACAGTTTCCAATTGATACACAGCATTCTACTGATCTTTTAACTTTGAATTTGAACAAACTTTTCCCTGTTAAGTTCAGTTAAACACAGGGACTGACACTGCTCAGCCAAACTGTTGACCAGAATGTCCACAAGTGGCTTAGAATTTTGCATTTTATAAAATTCAGGGGAAATGATCAAAATCTCACACATAAAAAAGTTTATATTCAAAATAAACTTTGAAGTCAAAATAGTTCATTTATTATTACAGTTTCATGATAATGTTTCCATCAAAGATGTGAAAATCCTTATTTTAGGAGGTAAAGGGATTCAGAGAAATGCTTGGACTGGAACTTCAACATTGTGACATTTTTACCAAGAAAACAAAGCAGACTGATTCCTGAGGACGCGTGTTGAAGCAACTGCATATCTTCTATAATTATGTTGTGGGAAGTCTAAATGTTTTCTTGTTTTTTTTTTGTCTCCTTTGGAACTAATGCATCAGAACTGCTTGTTCAAAGAAATAATAAAAAAAAGATAAAGAAAGTTGTCTCTGGAGCTGATTATGAAAGGAAAAGTTACACAAACTGCTCAGAGTAACCGACAGCAACATCGGTGAACTATTGCTTTCATTTGGAGGATTTTTCAGCTGTGCTGTATAAGGCAGTTTTCATTTCCACTCACAATATATCTTTATTCACCTCCTAGTTTTCCATGGACTGGTGAGGGATTGGGGCAATTGTTTTGAAACTCAAAAATCAGATCTTTTTTATTTTTGAGGTCACAAGAGCACCAGCTAGTAAATAACAGATCTTCCACGTGGAAGTGTTTACCTTGAATATTCTAATACTGGATAATATTTGAAGTGTTCTAATTGTAGTATGTTGTGATAAATAATATAAAATTGAATCATCCCAAAAAAATGGTATCAGTGGGTTTATTCTGTACAAGAATTGAAAATTGGTGCTTCTCTAATTCCATCTTGACTGATGATGTCTCTTCGTGTCTCTTATTGTGAAAAATCTATCTATCTATCTATCTATCTATCTATCTATGCTGGCATATGAGCATTTATTCTTTTATTATGTGCTTCTAGGAGTAATCAGATTCAAAACCACATAGAGGATCAGTTGAGCTCTTTGCAAAGCACCCAAATCTGCTTATTGGTGCAACTAGGCTAACTAGTAAACAACTGGGATAATCCCATGACTGATAGCAAAGAAAACTTTAACATTTGGATTTTTATATCTATGGGGAACATAATGTGCTCCCAGACAAAGTTATGAGTCCATCAAAGCACAGCCTTTCTGTTAGTTTTAATTCTAAAAGTCTAGAGGAGACTTTTACTTCAGAAAACATCTGGAATAAACCGAGTGTGGTAAACGTGGAACAGTCGTCTCAGTGAAAAGCAGAAACATTATTGTTTAATTTGACAGAAAATGCATGGGGGGTTTTACACCCCTATTTAAACTGTTTTACTGGATGTGCTGAGTAAAACAACAGATGCTCACAAATGACAGCATGCCGTTTGAATTGAAAGTTTCAAAGCCCTAAACACACTGACAGGCGCTCCATTTATACACCTATAAAGTCAGTCAATGAAAACAGCTGCTGAACTGGCAGCATTTTAATGGATCCAGCAGGGTGGTAGCTTTGTGTGCAGCTCAAGTCTAAGCCTCACCAAAAGTGTAATTTCTCATTTACTAAAGCTGTTTTACAATCCACCAAATGACTAATCTAAATTAAGAGGTGGAATTAAAACTCACTCAGAAAGCTGTGGGAATGGTGGAAGCTACCAGAGCTGGAGTTTCATGCAAACCCCTAAAAAACAAACCCAGTGTGCACAAACACAAAATGTCATCCTTGGAGAAAATGACATTATGCAAGTTCTGTCCACGCAGCAGAGCTTTCATGATACAACAGTGGAGGTTTTTGTTTGTGCTGACTGGGACTGCATCACTGGGAAGCACAGCTGATGTCAAATAGTGACCAGATAGGAGCAATGCGTAGGCACGTATGACTCAGTTAGGATCAGAAAACAATGCTTTGTTGTCCAAAGGGCAGCAACGTGAGAACTTTGGATGTAAAATCAACAAATGAGATTCTGCTGCAAGTCTGACATAAGGAATGCTGATTTAATAACAAATGCAGCATACTGCAGGTGATGTTGGTGCTAAATGTTAACAAGCATTAGGCACCATGGTATTTTGCAACATTTGTTAAATGCTATCTGCATGACATACAGGTAAACTAAAAAAATTTGAATAGTAGTCAAAAGTCCATTTATTTCAGTAATTCAGCTTAGGCTGAGAGACCACCTAAAGGCTCAGGAAATCTTTGTTCTGGATTCATTAGCTTATTAGAGTCTACAATAGTGAACCTTTTCATAATATTTTAATTGTCTGAAATTTAGAATGTGGGGTTTTCATCACAATTATAACAAATAAAGGCTGAAATATCTGGTTTTGCATGGAATGTATTAGTTTCACCCTTTAAACTGAATTAGTGAAACAAATGAACTTTTGCACCATATTCTAAATTTTTTTATCTCACCTGTATTCTGCACTTCATACAAAAATAGTTCAGCTACATTGCAAAAAAAAATTAATAACTTACTTTGAGGTCTAGACCACATGTACCAATATTTAGTTTAGCTTTAAACAACATTATTGCAGAAGAAGACTCAAACAACTATAATGTGATGTTTGGAGGCAAACCCACGTTCATCACTCAAATTCTGTGTGAACCATTTTTATTATAGTGAATGCACAGAGAACTAAAGCAAAGAGCTGGTGTGTGCGTGTGTGCGCTTTTTAAAATAATTTGAAAGGACCTTCAGAGACAAGGCCCTCTCACATTTAGCCCATAAACCACATTTTTCTAAGCAATTATTGTAAAATTCTAAAGAGAAATGGTAAATAATTTAACAAAAAATGCTACAAAAACATCAAACACAGACAATGCAATACAAAAAGATAGTTCCAAGTGGTTAAAATGGGAAGAATCAGAACTTGCAGAACCTGCTGAACCTCTGTGAGTGAGAAAGATTTTACAAAACAAGTCAGAAGGACAGCAGCTGAATCACACAATGGTTTCAGGTTTTTACTGTAGGAACTGTGAAGATTAGTCAAACAAATGAGATTTGGAGTGCCTGTTGGTGGCTGGAGGTGTTGGGGTTTTATTGTTTTACTCTTTGTTCTGTGGACATTTAAGAACCTTAACAGGGACCATTTTAGAGCAGAAACAACTTGTGGCAGTATCTTTTGTTTATTCATAATAAAAAGACATTAAAACCTCACTCAGTGAGTGAGATTCCTGTATAATGGAATTTCTTCACAAAGTCTTACAACTGCCGTTTTGATGTAACATCTCATCACATGACTGAGGGAAATCCCATCATCCATGGCAGAATACTTCCTGGAGTGAGTGGATCTCTAGAGCTTGGAGGGATTAAGTTCCCTTAAGAACAGCAATAGTCTGTAATTTAGAGAATTCCTCAAGTTATTTCTAAACCTTACTTAAGTCCTCTTTGTTGGTGGTTTGAAACAACAGTTCGAGGTTAATTGTTTCAAATGATGGGGTTGAAACCCACAATTCAGGTACTGTAACAGCCTCATGTACCAGTCTGCAAATGTCTTGCTCATCAGCCATGCAGCACTGTACATCTTTTACTGAATTGAGCTTTTTACATCTTCTAAATACATACAGGCCATGTACACACGTAGCCGGGTATCCCACAAAACAAAGATATTTTTAATGTTTTGGCCTGTGATTCACATGAAAGTGAAGCTATACAGCAAAAACTATTCTTTCAATATCGTCCAACCATAGAGGAGATTTGAAAACTCCACTGTCAGCATTTGCTTGTGGTTGTGAGTAACCAGAATTTTAGGTTTTAGTTACGGCCGTGACATTAAAGCTCTGATGACTCGCTTGTTTTTACAAACTCAATGCTCTATGTAGAAGACCACAGGCAAAGGACGATGTTAAGGAAGATTATTGCCTACCACCTAGTTAGGTAGTCTAAGGCACAATCCCAATACTCACACTTCCACCCTAGCGCCCTTCAATCGCGCAATCCCGACCAGGAGTGCGAGTGCGTAGGGTGTCCCGATTCTCAAGTGCGGAAGTTGACCAAGCCTATTTTGCACCCTTAATCCGCACTTTGCCCAAGTCCGCATCGATGCAGACTTCGGACAAGGGTATTACCCACAATCTATTGCTGCGTGGGCATTTTGAGAAGAAGGCGGAGCAATGACTCAAGTGGCTTTTCTGAAAACATGTATTTTCAAGTGAAATAAGTTCATTTTAAGGCGATTAATGATATTTATTCATGCTCTGAATGTTTTAGACTAAGATATAAATGTGGACAGCAATGAATTTAAATTTAGTCAAATAATTGTTTGTTTGTTTGAAAGCTGTTAATAAAGATTTTTTAAAAAGCACAAACAGCGACCAGCATCCCAGCATGTGTTGCGGTCGATGACGCAATGCTCACTGTCCCAATTCGGCAATTACTTGCACACTTGTGTACTACGCACTCGAAGCCTTACTGCGCACTTCCAGTAAGTGCACTTCACAGAAAGGTGTAGGGCGCAGTGTGAGCAAGAAACGTTTTTCAGCAAAGATAGCAACCATTTGGGGAACTACTGCTACCTACAGTCTTGGCATGCCTATTAATGTGCTTCACAATGCACTGGATTTTTAAAAATTTTTTGCTGAAAACGAGGTGGTGTGGATCCAGGTTTTTGTCCTAGATGGGCGTGGATGGATATACGCTTTTACAAAAACCCGGTTACATGTGAACATAGCCTTTTTGAAGAGGTACAGACATGCTTTAAAATCTCTTTTTCCCATGCAGACCACATGTCGATTCCCCTAGAAGGAACACAGAGAGCGACTGCTTAGTCGGCTGTTTAGACAGCTGCACACATCAGCCTGCGCTTAACCATGATCTAGGGTTATTTTAGATTAAATAAACCCAAAGCTTATTGCATAACTGGTACATAATCGTGGCAACACTTTAAACCAGCTTTTATTTATCATGAACCTGCCGCTGTAATGTAGATAATCCCTCTGTCAGCCTAAATGGAATCATTGTTTGAGGCCAAATAAGGGCATTACCAGCACACTTGGGACAATAGCCACCAGGCACTGTGCGTGGATCAACTTTGTCCAGCTTTTATGTTGAAAGAAGCTGTGCCAGGACTCCTGGTCTCACACATCTGTGAAGAATTGGATTTCTGCAGCTGACTAGGCCATGACCTATTTCTCTCTTTTTCTCTGACAGAATCATACCAGCATTACATACAGCAGTCCACACCTCCCCCTGCTCAGTTCTGTACGTGAATGGAAAAAACCAAGCCCTGGAGCCCTGAGGCTCAAAAACTCCTATTCTGGGACTTCAATGGCTTGCTGTCATGAGGAGAATTTCTTAGTCAGATTCTGTCTGATGAGTACGGGTTTCCCTCTGCCACTGTTACCATGGAGATCAAAGCAAACTCAACACAAACAGCGTGGGTCACAGTAAAAGACGTAAGAAATGAAAGGAAACAAGGAGTCATCCTTGTTTTAGCCAAGGTTCTTAAAAATAGCTCATCCTTGGAATGTGTTATGTTTTTGTTTTGCCTGTTAAAACCGGGTGTGGATGAAGTGGGTGGGGCTGAAACATCAGTTGTTTTTCCCAGGATGATGTTTTTTTTTTCTAGGTGGGCTTAAACTCACCTTATTTTCTTGTATGAGCAATAATATGAATAGACTAGTTTAAATCTTAAATCTACAGCTTCAGATGTGCCTAGCATTCATTTTCTTACCACAAGGCATACCTCCTGTATTTTCTTATACATTACAGTCCTCTAAGCATTCAACTTTGGATTCTAGGTGTAGAAGAAGCTAAACGTAAGCCTTTTCTCAAGTGCTCACACAAATGTACAAGTATTAATGTGATCCCAACCTTATCTTCATTACTACCAAAGCATGTTTTCATTATTTCAAAACATTTGCATGAGAAGTGGGGAGCTGTGCCCAGGGAACGAAAAAGGCAGCAGAGGGCAAAACCCACATGGAGACAAACAGTAGCACGCAACAGAAGGATCTGACCATGAGGCTGTGAAACCAAGGACTATTTAACTGTGGAGGGCTTGATTACTCAGTGGAGGCAGCTGGGCTAGTTGTCCTAATGAACAGCAGGTGTGACAGGATGAGTGAATACATTGATGTGAAGCACGGGAAAGAAAAACACATGTGATTTGACTGAATGCATACAAAAGAAATCCAACCCAAAACCCCACAACCGTTTTTTTATACATTTATTTGATAAATTAGAGAAAACTAATAAAAAAAATATTGCCACAAAAATTTCATTTTTGATGAACTTGCTGCCCTGGCTGATGTGTTTGCACCGCCACACCATGAGCTGAAGTAGGTTGGTGTTTTTGACATGTTTTTTATAACGAAAGTTATTTGACACCGTGATAAATGTTTTGGCAAAATTCTACTGGTTTTTGTATCTGACGTGTCTGAAAAAGTAAAAAAAGAAAACAATAACAGGTATCGATGACAGAAATGATTTTGTAAATAATCTCCAATAGAAACGTGCTTCTCCTGTTCGCTTGCACAAGAGGTTCCAAAACGGTGTTAAACAGCAACAGACGGATTCTGACTCACACTTCCTCCTGTCTCTCCCTCTTCTCACATGCATGCATATTCATTAGACACACACTAGTTTGGCGCTATTACAACATTAATCATTAAAAATGAATTGTAATGACTTGCATCAACATGAGATTTGAATCTCCAAAGCCAGCCAAGTCTCTGTTCTGTTCACTTCCTTATTCATGCCCCAATGGCACAATCTACATAAAAAAGTATCTTTGTGTAAATTTGTCTCAGCAAATTAGCAGCCCGGTAAGCAAATGTTCCATTAATCATGGTGTTTGTTTGCAGACTTGATTCTGTAATTAGTTTTTATCATGCAGCAGCAGTAATAACAGGCGTGACCAGCAAGTACAAGCAACTGTTAGCGTGAACATTCAGATAACTAAACCCTTAGAAAACAAAGTGTTTCCGCTCACATAACATATTGGCAGCATTGGATTTTTCCCGTTTTATTTAGAAAAGAAAATATTCATTTTGTGAATTCAGTAAGAATAAGCTGTATTTTCTTTTTGTAGTTATGAAACAGGCAGGCTCGCGTGGCCTTGAGCAGTTATTTTCCTGTGTGCAGAAAGTCTAACAGTAAACACTCCGGGATGATCTCTAGCTCTAAAACACACCATGAGGTTATCAAGTCGTAGAAAATAAAGGGTTAGAAAAGGAGTTAAAGTGCTTTTCTATTAGGATCAAAAGGTGGGTTGTTATTAGGGGCTGGCATGAATACAAACAGAAAGGTGGTGAGCTTCAATCCCTGCTGACGGCTGCTAAATTACAGAAAGATTTCCTTCTTCTTCACCTGTTTCTACAACAAACACACTCATTATTGTCAATGCAATCAAGTAGAAAACAACTATGAGAGCTGAGGTCAAAGGTTTAGGCCCACTTCTTCAGTTGATAACCCTGTTTGTACCCAAAAATGAAATGATGCCCAAAATGAGAAGCTTGACGTCCTCTGAGCATGTTCAAGCACACTGAGTTGACGCAAGAGCGATCCGTGAAAGTTAGATATTAAATGACGCACACGCAGACTTGGCTGCAAGGATCAGGGCAGCCAGATAATCTGGTTTTTGCCTGGGAATTATGTTTAAAAAGAAAATCAAACTCAGCCAACAGTCTTGTTATAGAGGATTTGACTGAAGAGATATAACAACAGGAATATTTGATTCAAAACAAAAGTTTTTTTGTACATCTACAAGAGTAGGGCACAGCACTTAAGTCTAACCTCGGAACTAGGAATGACGTCACACCCGAGTTAACAGCGTTCTGGTTACTAGTCGGAGAAGTCGGAATTCCAATATGGCAGCGCCCTCGAAAACTGCAGTTTTTGGTAGTTCTCAACGAACACAGATGACTAATAAACAACACTTAGTTTGTTCAGCTTAGAGATGCAAGCGCTACATGTATCATTGCTTTTAAACGCACTCTTATATGTGTGTCTTGTAAAATAAACACATTTCAACCAAAACTTACTGTTGTTGATACGGAGAGCTGCCATCTTGGATCTCGAGGTCGGAGTTCTGAAAAAGTCCCGCGTTTCCGACTGGGAGGTTGGACTTTGCGGGGCGTTTTATTTGATTTTTCCTACTCAGAAGTCGGGATTTCCAAGTTCCGAGGACAAATTTGAACGCACCATAAGTTAAGCCTTCGATGGCTCCGTCCTTTGATGCCAGCTGATCATGGACCGTCGGATCAGCTGATGATGGGATCCTATTGGCTAAAGAGACCGCGTCATGATAGACGTGGCATAGTTTTTACAAACCTCCGCTCCTTGCCCCAAAATCATCTAATTAAGAAGGATTCTGTGATCAAGATGGCTCTACTCAACTCCAGATCGCTGGTAAATAAAACTTTTATTCTCAACGACTTTTTTAAAACGCAACATGAGACATGGGTTCAAGGAGGAGAAACTATGCCATTTTCTGAACTTGTTCCTCCCAATTGCTCCTTTTTTAATACCCCTCGGACTTCTGGCAGGGGCGGGGGGCTGGCAACGGTCTATAAAAATAATTTCCGCTGTCACTAATCTTTCCAATCTGAGCCCTCTACCTTTGAAATCCAACTCTTGAGCTCCGTCTGCCTCCGACAGTGCTTTGTGCTCTCATTTACCGTCCTCCTAAAATGAATAAAAACTTCATCAAGGAGTTTTCAGACTTTGTGGCTGAAATTGCTCTGATGCATTTTTGATTGTTGGAGATTTCAATATTCATTTATGCTGTGATACCAGACCCATGGTTAAGGAGTTTTTAAACATCATTGACTCTTTTAACCTAGTCCAGTGGGTTACTGGTCCTACTCATGAAAAGGGCCATATGTTGGACTTGGTTTTATCGCATGGCCTAGATATAAGTATTACTGATATTGCTGATCATGGCATCTCCGACCATTTTCCGGTGCTTTTTACCTTGGATATACACGGTCCTGTGGATAAGTCTGCTGTTCCAGTACGGAAAAGATTTTTTAATGAAGCAACCATCTCTGCCTTTTCTGCTGCTTTCTTGACCTCTGGAATCATGGACTCTGACTGTGTTAACGTCTTAGCTGACTCTTTTAACTCCACGTGTTTGGACATCTTGGACTCTGTGGTCCCACTGAAAGCTATGCGCCCCAAGAAAAATCCAGAACCTTGGCTGAATAACGTCACACGTTCCTGTAGATGGGATTGCAGACGCGCTGAAAGGAAATGGAAAAAAGACAGATTACATGTGTCTCTGATGTCATTGCAGGAGTGTTTGTCTGATTATCAGAACTCAGTTAAATTAGCAAAATCTAAGTACATCTGCCATCTTAAATAGCCATAGACCTCAGGTACTGTTTAGAGCGTTTAACAGTATTGTGGATCCCAATAATGCCAGTGGTATTATACCCTCTCAGAAACTATGTGACAGCTTTTTGACCTTTTTCTCAGATAAAATCACACAGATTAGATCTTCAATTTATATTCCTTCTGTTTTAGATCCTAGTTCCTTTCCCCATTGTACAACATCCTAGTGCCAATTTCAACCGGTATCTCTGGAGGAACTATCAGTCATTATTCATCATTTAAGGCCTTCTATTTGCCCACCGGACTGCATTCCACCTATAGGCTTTCAGTAGTGTTCTGTCCTTCGGCTAATCAGTTGTTCCCTACTCTCAGGCTGTGTTCCACAGTGTTTTAAACAAGCTGCAGTGACTCCACTTTTAAAAAGGCAGAGCCTGGATCCTACTTGCCTTTCTAATTATAGACCAATTTCTAAGCTCAGATTTTTGTCAAAGGTTTTAGAGAATGTGGTTAATTCCCAACTACAGGATTATTTAACCTTAAATTGTATTTCTGAAAAATTTCAATCAGGTTTCAAGTCAAGGCATAGCACTGAAAGTGCACTCTTACGGGTTTTTAACGATTTGTTGGTCATCAGTGATTCTGGAAATTCGGCTGCTCTGTTGTTATTGGACTTATCTGCTGCATTTGATACTATCGACCATGGCATTCTGCTGTCTCGCCTGGAGTCATGTGTGGGCCTTAGGGGCACGGTCCTTAAATGGTTTACATCTTACTTACAGGACAGATCTTTCTCTGTAAACTTGGGGGCTTTCACATCACACACAGCACCTGTGACTAGTGGTGTTCCACAAGGGTCCATCTTGGGGCCCACGCTTTTTTCTTTATACATCTTGCCATTAGGTTCTATTTTCACCAAACATAACATCACCTGTTTTGCAGATGATCTTCAGGTTTATCTTCCACTCATCCCGCCATCTGTCGCGTCCTTAATGGACTGCTTAATGGATGTAAATCAGTGGTTGTCTATCAAGTTTATGAAACTGAACAACCTCAAAACTGAGCTTTTAGTCTTTGGCAGACAAGATCTTGTAGATGGGGCTGAGAGTCCCCTTGGTCCCTTATCAGCATTTGTAAAGCCCTACGTAAAAAATCTTGGGGTCTTTATTGATGGTTCTTTTAAACTTGATAAACAGGTTAGTGCAGTGGTCCAGTCTGGCTTCTATCACTTAAGGCAAATGGCAAGGGTTAAAAAATATTTACCAGCAAATGTTTTGGAACAAGTTGTCCATTTGTTTGTCTCGTGTCGGCTGGACTACTGCAATTGCCTCTATTATGGTCTGGAACACTCCACTTTGCATCGTCTGCAGTTGGTCCAAAATGCAGCAGCCCCTTTGTTAACAGGTACAAGGAAGCGTGATCACATCACACCGGTGCTTGCTTCCCTTCACCGGCTTCCCGTTCAGTATAGGATCCATTTTAAACTTTTGCTTTTTGTTTTTAAATCTCTCTCTGGCCTTGCTCCACCCTACATTGATGAGTTACTCACCATCTACACTCCTGCCAGGAATTTGAGGTCCTGCTCCCAGTCACTATTAGTGGTCCCAAAAGCTCGTCTCAAGTCCCGTGGGGATAGAGCTTTTTCTGTGGCTGGCCCTAGGCTCTGGAACAGTCTGCCCCTAGAACTGAGGACCTTTCAAAGCATGGAGCATTTTAAGTCAAAACTAAAAACTTATTTATTTGACTTGGCTTTTAACAATAGTTGAGTTGCATATCTATTCTTTTTCATCTGGTTTATTGTAGTAGTTATTGTTCTTGTTTTGTTCTCAACTGTTTTTTATTGTTTACTCTTGTCCTTTTGCTTGTGGTTTTATCATACACTTTGTTTTCAACGCCATCATTTTAATATGTTTTATTTGGGCATGTTTTATTTCATGGCATTGTTCTGTTCAGCACTTTGGGTTGCGTGAGCAACAGTAAAAGTGCTATACAAATAAAGTTGACCTTGACCTTATGTCTGCACACATCCAACTCAATTATTGGAGACCGTTTTTAGGCACCAATAGATTTAGCTTGGAATAAAAAAACACAAAATGAATGGTTGTCATGTGTCTGGGTTTGACAGAGATTCAACAACGGATGTCAGAGCACACAGAACTCCCAGAAAGTGATGGTATAGCATCATATTATGGATCTGAGTTGTATGTGGTGGCAGCATATTCATGCTGTGGGGTCAATATACATCAGAGTGACTCCATGCTTTAGTAACGTGCCTAGGGTTGCTCATGATAGTTGTGGCACGTTGTTGCATCCCATAGCAGTGAGAGCTTTGTGCTGGGATGGGAATGTGCTGTAATTGCGGGTGTGAGTGGTAGGATAGTCTGCTGACGTATGGAGAGGGATGAGAAAGCAGGCAAGCGTATTTAGGAGGTGGAAAATAGCGAGGGAAACCTATTTGGTGACTAAGAGTGTATCAGCATTATAATTATTTTCACACTGAAAGAAGTTTTCCAGATTTGTCATCATCCAGCCAGGTTCTGATGAGTTGTGGAGATTTTGGAGGTGTCTTAATCCAGTGTGAAGATACCTATTCGAGTGCAAACCTTGAAGCTCCAAGTGTTCTTGCATGCAAACGTTGCAATGAAATTTAAATCCAGCACCTGATTCAGCTTTGTTTATTGGCAGTGATCTACAAAAAGTATTCATGAGGGAGTTTCCAAAATATCTTCAAATAAGTGTTCCTAATTTCCTTACATGAGTTACGGGGCCTTGATCTCCAAACTCTGAGGACATTCAAAAAAATTTCAAAACAGATGTTCTCTCAAAATAGTCAAAAAACTGAAAACTTGTATTTCTCCTCGCAATTTTGTGTCTCCAACTAGTTGCAGCTGAGTGAGACGCTGGCTTAAGGAGGATGTTTTCCTCCTTGTATCTTAAGACCAAATTAATTAACCCCGTCTTCCAGTCATAAACACAAACATTTTGCATTAACAGCTGCTGTAAGAAGGAACATTGCCCATTGGCCTGCAAACATTCCATTCAGCTTCCTTGAAGTTGCACAGTAACTTATTAACAGTTTGATTAATTATTTGTTTTTGCAGAACGAAACACAACATGAGTCATCTGGTTAACAAAGAGCTTATGAAGCTATAGCAGGAATGTTGAAAATTCGATTTGAGTAATCTCTCAGTGACATAAAAATAAACTAGACCACCAGGATTGGACTTGTGCAATACGTGCAAAAGCCCTTGGCCTTCGCCCTGACACGATGCTCAGCGACACTCCGACACGTTCTCAGGGTAAACACAGACAAGAAAACGGGACACACACACACTGGTGGAGCAGAGCAGCACTGGTGGAAGCAGCCTTGCTAACGCAATAACACAATGTGACTAGTTGACCTATGCATTTAGGAGCTTGTTTCTCTGTTGTTGGTGCTGTTTTAGGTGTTTGTCGCTGTCCATGCCGGCAGTGTTGTCAGCGCCATCTGGAACTGTTTACCCTGCTCAGCCCTGGTGGCGAACACTGAGGCTTTAGTTTGTCTTTCCACTACTGTGTACCCAGGCCTCTTGTGCTGTTTGCTGTCAGTCAGTGTGATGTGGTATGAAAGTTAAGATTCTTTACAGGGTGATGAAACTGGAGGAAGTGAATCATCACAGTTTTATTGTCATAGTTGGGCAATGCACAACATTTACAGACAAACCCCTTTCTGTTTCGTGTAACTAGGCAACAGAAGTCACATCAGAAACTGACATCATTTGAATAGTGATCAAAGTACAGATATGGCATTTTATCATGCATGCTGCTGGTAGACAGTCAGTGGGCAGCAGGGGAAGGCTGAACGGCTCTGAGTCATACAGAGTGATTATTAACAGCTTCATGCTGCTCTATGGCAACAGTGCTTGGTGGCCTGAGATGAAAGTGCAAATAGAAGGAGGCATCTTTTGTTTACTGTGAAAAAATCCCAACATACCTGCAAGAAACCAGCTTTCTCACTGAGATACATGGCTCTGGCAACCACTTTATCACCTCCTCTGCATCCTGGAACTCTCTGGAGCTTCATAGTGCATATGTCACACCCAGAACTCTTCACCAGCCGTGCCTTTTGAATGTTTTTGACCTTTTTTTTAGTACATTTATTCTCTTAACAACTTGTTTCAGCTTTGATCATTTCTGTGTTTTTTTTTTTTTGGAGAACTTCCAAATGCATTTCTTGTCAGATATGTGTTTATCTGCTCTGGAGAGTTACTACAGTGACATCTCTTTTGATTTTCTACTGTACACAACATTAATCAACAGTAAAAACTTGGTGGTCCTCTCATACGTGGGCTAAAGTGGATGTTAGCTTCATCAGCTGTTAGGAATGTTGCTATCATCATGCTGGGGTCACTCTCTGTCCATCTGAGAAGGTCAAATCCACTCCACGGCTTTTCTATTTATAACAAAAGATTAAGGTCTTCTTTCATCCCCTCTAGTAAAAACACAGCTCATTGTATTACCTTGAAGTAGCAGATGAAAGATGCTTAAAGGGAATCAAAGAATTTCCTGAAGGCTTATGTTGACACAGCGCCTTGCAACATGTCTGGATTAAAGAGATATGTTTGTTTATTTGGGTCTGACCAAAGAATGACCCAACAAGATCCTTGTTATGCACAAAATACGTCACTGTCTTATCCTAAATTATGTTCACATTTGGTTTTTTACTGTCTTAATTGTTAATTTGTTGAGTAACATTTTCTTTGAAAGCTCAAAAAAACATATGCATCAAGAATAGATGCACTATTTGAAGGGAGGTTTCATAAGATTTTAGTTTGATAAGAAGCTCTAAGATAAGAAATCCCACATCCGTTGTTGTTTTAAGTATTTTCAGTTCTCAGCTATGAAAGTCTCTCAAACAAGATAAACAAAAACTAGAAAATGGCCAACAGGGATAGAATGAGCAGTTTCCCTCCTGGACACCTGCAGATGCAGCACCAATCCGCCTATCTCTCTCCTGAAACATCTTTCCCTCACTCGTGAACAAGAGCCCGATATACTTAAACTCCTCCATTTGAACCAGGACCTCAACCCTGACCTGGAGAAGGCATTCTACCCTTTTCCGATTAAAGACAATGGTTTCGGTTTTTAAAGGATATAATATCACACCTGCAATAAATGTGTTGAGTCATAGTTCACCTCAGTTTTACTTAATTTGCTGAGACGTACGACCTTTTGTTTCCCCTGCAAATCAGTTAGTCAACAATTTAAATGTATTTTTATATTTTTTCCACACAAAACATGAGTCAAGATTATTTTTAGCATCCTGAAGAAATGGGAAAAAAAAAACCTTAGCACCGCCCACTTTGTTCTGATGAGAATGAGCTGCCTCTATATGAATTGTTTAACTCCAGCCCTGTAAGCAAACTGCAGTGGTGCTTAAATGCTGCTTAAGTATAGGTGGGCCAATAACAGGGCTTTTTAAACGTGGGATGTTCAGGCCACCAGCCTGTAATTACAGAAAAAAGATAAGATTAAGCAGGATCTCTCTCTCTCCTCCCTTCTCAGGTTAGAGCTGGAGGTACTAATGAATACCGCTGGAGAGAAACCAGCTTATGGGGTCAGTGACTGGGCTATAAACATAGGCAGAAACATGAATATTTAAAAGTGTTCTTTGTACTGAAAAATCACTGGTTTATTCTGCTGAGCAAGGATTTTTTTCTTTAACACGCTTCTTCCTTTACAGACAAAGCATCACTGCAACTGTTTCTCCTCAGAAAAATAGCTGGAAAATCGACATCCTGTTTGCTTGTGTCTGTGTCTGTCAGTGGGAATATCAGGAATCACCTACAGCTCAACGCTCCAGGAGGGCCCGGTCCTGATTGGGACTGTCAACACCAGACAGGCCTTATAAGGACAGACTTCGATTGGCTCCAGCCTCAATCTGTGCAAGGGAGACTCAGAGAGAGATAAAGAGAGATAAGAGCAGAAAGAAAAGGAGAAAAGTGGCATGGAGTTGTAAATGGCCTGAAGAAGGGAGAGAGAAGCAAAACAACAATCACATGGGACACTGAGGAAACCCCCCAACCCCCTTTTTAGTCTGATGAGTCATCATCAGGAAGAGAGCCAGACGCAGACAGCTGAACCCACCCACCCCCCCACTGTTAAACCTGTAAGAGCTGTCTGGTCTATAAAAGAAACACTCTTTCCTTCACGAGGAGACCGAACTAAGGTTCTCTGGAAGATGTCAAGTTTCTTTCTTTCAACCCTGTGAAAACAGAGGCTTTTCCCCCTTATTGCAACCAATATCTGTGTTATGTTTTTGTTAGTTTGTTGTCCTTGACGTCAATCATGCATGGTTACTACGGTAACAGTCGGTTTACAAAAACAGGAAAAGAGGAACGATGAGTGAAATGATGCTTTAGAGAAGAGATACAGCTTCATAGACTGTACAAACAAATAAGACGAACAAGGCAAATAATGTTCCCACTTTCATAAAGTAATTCATTTATATCTTCATTATCATTCAGCAGGAAATGACTTGACAGGATCAAAACAAAGTTCCCCTTTTACCCAGTTTAGTATGTCCTTGAAAACCGCTGAGCCCTGCCCTTTTTTATCTTTTGCCATATTGGGTAAAAAAAA
Organism: Aphyosemion australe; assembly: GCA_006937985.1. Taxonomy (NCBI): domain Eukaryota; kingdom Metazoa; phylum Chordata; class Actinopteri; order Cyprinodontiformes; family Nothobranchiidae; genus Aphyosemion; species Aphyosemion australe. Next base: position 905,996 of record SSNS01000087.1, read on the forward strand.
CAAAAGCAAAACAAAAAGTGCAAAAAGGATTTGCTGTTGTAGATGTCGTACCACCCTGTCGTCACACTGCGTGAGGAGGAGCTGCAGGTTCTAAAGCGGGCACATTATGTCACATATAACCGCTTCTATATTTGGGGTTTAAAATAACACTGATGGTTGTCAGTGATGCTGTTGATGCATGGTGGTTACAAGAGTTTCATTCATCTACTTAGCCCGCTACTGCTGGCTTCACACCCGAAAGCGCACCATTTAATCATTACCGAGTGCAAGTCAGTCAAATGTAAACACGCACACGACGTATGTCAAGCAGTGTTTTCACGTAAACGGCGTTGCCCCTGCAAAAACACACTGTTTTCTAGTTTTGGTCTAATTTTAACTGCTAAATTGAGATGTTATGTCCGAGTTTGGTGACTAAAAATAAACTTCTATTAATGAGTTTTTAACCTTTTTTGTATAAAAAATATATGGATCATATGTCTACATTTCTCCTTGCAATGTTCCCAACTGCAGCAGGATATTTTCATTTTAAGACAGTTTAAAAAAAAAAACACTTATTATTGAAGTAGCGAGCGGGTTGGGGGGCCTCGTAATTTCTTTTTCCAGTGGTGACTTCACCTCAACAGTACGGTCCTTTCTTAGCCTCCGCACCAACCTTTCCCCATTATCTGAATTGGCCACTTCCTACATTCGCTCACTTCTATTTTCAGATTCTCGTTTCCAGCAGCAGATGTACATAATTGTGCTTTTTAATAATATGGAAAGGGAAAAAGTGACTGCACCCAAGCATGGTGGTTTTGGTGGCTTAGATTTGAACAAAAGCACAGTCAGCCTAAAGAGCTTTGCTGCTGTGGGTAAAAACATAAACTTGTTTGACCCAAACGCTTTGACTCAAGTTACCTGCTTTAGCTGCCAGGACGTTCAGGAGGCAAGTTATGACTGAAAATATGGGTCAAACTTAACACCCCATAAATGAGATGGAAGGGTTTATTAAAGCCTCCATGGGCTCATTTAAAAGTTCAGACACCTTAAAAAATTTGCATGCCGTTAAAAAAAAAAAAAAAATCAAATTAATGAGGGAGACCAACCTAGATTTTAAAAAAGACAGAATGCATTTAATCAACAATCTAAAACAGAGCTTTGAGTCTCTAAAAAGCATAAGAAATGTTCTTTTGGCTTTCATCTGTCCCAGGAGCCCTGATACAGGACATTCTAAACCCCCTAAACCAGCCTTGCTGTGAAAAGAGCTGTTTACCTCTCCCACTCAGCCAGGACATGAAGATGATAATGAGCTGCTTGCTGATTGGTTGGTTTCCCCAGAAGGCCTCAGACACATCGAGCGGAGCCAGTTGAGGTGGCTCGGGCATCTGATTAGGATGCCTCATGGACGCCTCCCTGGTGAGGTTTTCTGGGCACGTCCAACCGGGAGGAGACCCAAAGGAAGACCCAGGACACGCTGGAGGGATTATGTCTCTCGGCTGGCCAGGGAACGCCTTGAGATTCCCTCAGAGGAGCTGGCCCAAGTGGCTGGGGAGAGGGAGGTCTGAGCCTCCCTCCTTAAGCTGCTGCCCCCGTGACCCGACTCCAGATAAGCGGAAGAAAATGGATGGATGGATGGCCTCAGACACTGGAGACATGTAGGTTTGAGGAGGCGTGGCTCCCCCTTATCATGTGTTAAGGAAGGCTTTCTCAGAACAGGAGGTTTTCTCTCGCCTTTATCAACTTTCTAA
>SSNS01000087.1:910222-931251 GCA_006937985.1 Aphyosemion australe
GAGAGAGAGAGAGAGAAGAAAGGAGAGACGTAGCTTTTCTCCACCAGCAAGTCATCTGTCTTTGGCTGTGCTTGCACCCCAGCTGCTGCTGGTTCAAAGTACGGTCACTGGCAGGGAACCAGCCATAAGGCTGCAAAAAACACTCACACAGCCACTTCACATGCATACAAGGAAGCTAAAAGAAACAGAATGTCTTTGGCACAAGTGAATGTCTCAGACTTGAGTCCAGAACCGCATAGCTTAGACATCAAAACCAGTAAGAACTTTTAATTCGCATTGCGTTCTTTAACGGCTAGATTAAGAAGTTAATGTTTGATCAGCCAGTTAAGTACACACTCATTAACTCCAGGGTTAGTGGAGAAATGAAAGCTAATCCTGATCATAGATAATGTAGCATTAAGACATCTAATCTTGAGTGTTTTTATCAGCCACACCTGCAGCAAATGCATTAAAACAAACAAAACAAACTAAAACATGAAAAATAGTCATCCTGTTGATTTTAAATCTGGGATCATCTCAATCTTTTGACATGTGGCAAACTAACTCAGGAAGTCAGTGTGTGTTGGTCCGATGAGTCTGCATCTGATTTTCTTATATTAGCACAGAACTAGGTTGTGTTTAGGATGCATCATAAATCAAATCAAACTTTATTTATGAATCACTTTTCATACAGCGAGTATGAACTCAAAGCGCATGTTCATGATCCATGTTCATGCATGCATGCTCTATCTGTGCAGACATCCATGCGCGTCTGCCGATGACCTTGTAAGGACCGTTTTCCTCTCGGACGTGACAGTGCCAAAGTTCCTGCAGCTACTGTTTGACGTCTCCGTGTCAGCGCCAATAGAGTGTTCTGTTTTTGTTCTTTGGTGGTTCTCGAGGTGTAGAAAGTGAGACGTGAGCAGCAGGGCGTGGGCCAGTTGTAACGTGTGATAAACAGCAAATCATAATTAATGAGGGTGAATTCAGCCAAACACCAGGGATGATAACAGAGTTAAAAGTGGGCCTGCAGCCTGCTTCCTAGAGCAGTTGTAGGTTGATTAATAGTGACTTCCAGGGGGGAAAAAAATAGGCTGCATATCCAAACAACATCATGGACAAAGTGTTCTGTTTTCCTTTCTTCCTTTGAAGAAACTCAGCAGCAAACTCGAATTCTAAACAACAATCAATATTTTTATTGAGGCATATTTTCAGATGAAATTCCAAACCTGCAATCAGAGTAGAAGTGAGCATGCACAGTAACAGATGAACAGCTAACCGGCATTATTCAAAATGACGTGTGTAATGACCAGAAAAACCTCAATTATTGCTGTCAATGAGAATTCATCCACATGTTTAACTTTCTGATAAATCCTCATCCTGCAAGCAGCAACGCTTTCTGACGGAGTTCCAATTCTTAGCTTTAATTAACTCTGAGATCATCTTTTATCAAACTGCTCTGAGCTGTGATCGGTCTCGCTCTCTTATCAAATAAGTGCCAATGAGGTCTGCATGTAGAACAAAATGTTCAATGTGAAAGGAAGTGGAAACTGAGACCTGCCCTTTCACTTCCTTTAATAGAACAACTTTATCAGAGAGCTGCTGGAGTCACGGTGATGAGCAGCAACGTTCTGTTAAAATAGTTGATTTTGATTTTGCCATGTTCTTGTGTAGAACTAGAACACTAAAAATATTTGATGAAGTGACAGAAATATAAATATTTTCTTTCCATTTTTCTTCTATTTACAGTCAGCTCTGCAAAAAAATTACCAACCCAGGAGGAAAATTCTGAGGCTTCTAGCTGTGAGTGACGCACTGCGCTTACCAGCCAGGCCCAGAGGGAGCTGGAGACAGTGAGCCATACTCCTGCTCATCAGATTAGCAGCACCATGCTGTTGTGTGTGTGTGTTTGTGTGTGCGCGCGTGTGTGTGAGCGTTTGAATATGTCAGCTTCGGTGTGCTCAGTGTGAGTGTGGACTTGCATGATGTGTTTCTAACTCAGGAAAGAGTTGTTTCCAGTGCCATGCCCAGGTCCTTTCCTGCTGATGCTGATGCTGGTGGAGACTCCAGCCAGCTTCCTGTACTCGGTGATCGACAAAGGGCCGTGCGGTTACACCTGCCGGAGTTTTACCGGCAGCTTGGTGGGGAACGAAAGGCGTATCCTAAATCTACACCCACCTTTTAAAAACATCTGTTAGGATCTCGCCGATGATGGAAACATGATGGGCTCAGAAATGGATCATCTATTTAGTGTTTAGATAACTGTAAAGTAAGGTTAGCTTCATAAGAGGTGACAGTGTCAGAGCACACACACACACACACACACACACACACACACACACACACACACACACACACACACACACACACACACACACACGCAGTTAAGACATTCCTCAGTGCCACCTCACCTTGACTGGAACATACAAGTCCTGGCTAACGACACCACCTCCTGCCTTTAAACCCTTATTAAGTGCTACCAGCTCATGGATTAAGTCCTGGGATCCAGACAGCTAACAACCCTGGATGTGTCTGGTAAAAGCTGCTCACCCATTCAGAATGCTTTATGACAGGCTGCTGCCCACAGCCTTCCCCCACAGCCTCCTGTAGAGGGACATTTACAAAACAACTCATTAGACTGAAGCGACAGACCTGGAAGGAAAAGACAGTCGGGCCATTTTTAGTGAGTGAAGAGAACCGTGGATGTGTGTGGAGAGGGGGCAGTACTGTTAAGGCTAACTTTCTGCATTTAAAAGGGATAATTCAGCCATTTTCAAGTTCTTCACCGTTCAACTTTGTAGATTTCTGAATGACCTCTGTTTGGAGAAATAAAATTTAAAGGGATATTCCACCCAAAACTGAAATTTTATCTGTTGATATATTTCCCAGAGTTAGAAAAGTGGGAAAAAACAGTCATTCTCCTGACCCATACAGCATAAAACACATGAACGTGAATGGATCCAACATGCAAACCATACCATACCACACCATAACCACATTTTACGTATTTATAGAGCATATTTTAAAAAATATTAAAAGCAATAGAATTTAAGTGAATCTTAAAAATGGGGAGCGAGGGGGGGGCTCTCAGGCCTGTAGTGGCAAAGCATTCATCAATTTAGGCCCTACCACCACAAAAGCCCTCTCTTCCCTAGTTTTGCAATGCATAATGACCATGTGACAGAGAAGTAAGCACTTTTAAAATATGTTGGAATTGCTAAGACATTAAGGTGATTGGAGCCATTTCTAGATGACAGGGCCATTCATGAAGGCATCTGCAACAAGATTGTGGTTTCTTTGAATTTCACACAAACACGTTCTTAAAATGGACAAAAAAAATCCTTTATGGGAATTTTTACAGTGTATCTTGTCATTTTTGAGCAATATTGCTGAACCCAAGACTGAACCGATATCTGCAAGAAACAGGCAATATGAACATGACATGTTGGTGTGATTCAGATTGTTGTTTGTTCTCAAAACAGAAAAGATATTGCAATGGCATGTCCTGAATTCATCTGTCCATCTTTTCTCTCACGCATCAACAGCGTGTTTCACAAACAACCAAAACACCTTTGAGAAGCCTGATCAATAGGATCCTTCGGAATGTGATTGATCGTGAACAAGGATAAGGAATTCCCAGAAACATGACGGCATCGGAGTGCAAGTCACATTTCCCCTCTCACTCTAGTCAATGTGTCTATTTCTTAAACATATGAGGATGAAACAATGCTGCACTAACAGGAAAAATGATTTTGTAAGATATTTTAGGGTGTGGGAAAATGTAAAAAGTCTTACACAATACAGAATTACAGAATGACTGTATTTGGTAACTGCTTTTGTTTCACATATCATGGAGAATCTGAAGAAACTGTGTTTTATTAGAAGCAGGTTACCACATACAGCTCCTTCCTAAAACATCAGAAAATGTACCGGCAGGATTTCACACATCAGAGGGAAAGAAATTAGAACATGTGTCCCAGTTTGCTTTCTGCAAATTAGGACACTAGGTTTTAATAACAGCTGTATTACTATAAGGTTTAAGAAACTACTACACAGAAACGTTTCTTTGTAAAAGTTTAAATAATAATTACTATCTTGTGCTTGACGCATGCACATTCTGTGTGGAAATGAGACGGGTTTAATCAGGCCAAGATGACTTTTGCAGCATTTATACCTTCTGCAGCTTGTCCCTGCTGTGAGCTAATATTCTCCCAGACTGTGGGGGGCGGCATCGGGCTCTAGTCTGCATACAACACACAACAGTCCACCATGTTTTGTCTGCGCGGGACCGTCCGTGTAGTTAGAAAATTCCCTAGGTGCACGGTGCAGAAAACTTTAGGCCGTGCGGAGGTGTGTGGTTGCTGAAATGTCGTAATTTGGCCGCGTGGAGCCGTGCGGACCTCACTTATGCGTCAAGCATAAACCAAGCTTTAGCGTTTGGATCCTTGGGGATTGATGAGCTAACAGCCGGAGTGAGCTGAATCAAAGCCCAAATACATATATATATATATATATATATATATATATATATATATATATATATATATATATATATATATATATATATATATGTATATATTATAAAAAACTAATAATTTAACAGTCAAATTTACATTACACGTTTTTTTTGATGGGATAATAGCATCCAAGAAATGACTTTCCTCTCAGATGCACTGGAAATGTTACATTTTGTTTCTAATGGAGGATCTGTGTAACATGAATTTCATGGTGGCTTTGAAGGTTTATGAAATAACCTTCATGTGACTGAAAATGACATTTAGGAGATTGGAGCTGTTTTTAGACAGCAGCAGGAATACACTTTGGCCTTTGCTGCACTCGTCACAATAAAAGAACGGTTTCATAATCAAATTTGGTGGATCAGGGACCAGAACCCGTCCCAGTGGGAAATCTTTTGACCTTGCTGCCAGTTTGCCAAGGTTGCATAATGTCCTCAGACAGGTAAAAAAACAAATGACCGATTACTCACGTCTCCCCAGAGAGTGAAAACAACGTTCCAGCTGAGACTAGTGCAGCTGCAGGTGAGAGCACGGCTTGTTTGCGTACAGAGCTTTGTAGAGCTGCTGATTCAGACTCAGGGAATGTGTGTGTGTGCGTGTGTGTGTGTGCAGGTGCATATACATATTCCATCACACAGATGTTTTGTCTGCATTTGTGAAAGTTTCAGACGGGTGTTTGTTTGTGCACATTCCGGGGTTGTAAGTTTCCCGTGTGTTTGTGTGCGTCGAACGTCTTCTGACATCCCTGCTGTGATGAGCAGACGCCCAAACCTGGCAGGAGAAATCCTCAGGTGATGACATTTCAGTCTGGTCATGCAGGTATGAGAGCAGAGGACTGTTTACATACTGTTCTGACCTGAGTTCCTGCTAAGCTACACAAACATTCAAAGCTCGCTTTTTGTACATTTGTGTTTATGATTAACAAAATGTGTCAGCAAGTGTTCTGTCGTTGAGAACACTAGAGCTCGTGTGCACATTTTACTGAGAATGTGTGTGCATGCTCTTATTTATCACATGATACATGAAAAAGCAGAAAAAATATTTATTTACTTTTTGCCGTAAAAGATTGAATCTTCTACAAGATATGACAAGACTTTTTTATTATATTTGTGCTGCTTTTCAAGCACCAGTACAATGAACACACTGTTTGCTTTTTTGAAAGAGATGGCAAATGCCTCTCTGACAAATTATACCCTTTTACCTCTCCTGTGGCGGTTCTGGCACAAACGCAGCGGTGAAACAAAGTTATACAACATCGGACGACTGCTGTTTCTGTCTGCAGAAGTCCTAATTGGGCTCTCTGGGGTGCAGCGAGCGAGGGTGATCACACACTCTCTGCAATCTGCAGAGGGAGGCTAAGAAAAATCCAAAGAGGAACGTTTTGACTTGAGGAGTTTGGGGATTGTGTCTTTGGTCAAAAGGTTAACAACTGTTTTTATCCACAGTTTTGAAGGCGCGGCTTAGTGTGGTGTGGTTATTACTGGGTTGGTACTGAAATGTGCAAACAGAGACAGCACATATATACAAATGCATTCACATAATCACAGGTATTATAGTACACATTCCAACCTACACTCACACACACACGCAAACAAAACCACTTCATTATAACGATTTCTACCTTATCTTACAAACAAGAAAAATATCATTTCTTGCTCCTTTGACTTCCTTGCTAATATATATATATATATATATATATATATATATATATATATATATATATATATATATATATATATATAAATATATATATATATGCCTTTAATGTCCTCCTTGTGTGAAATGTCCAACAGTGATATTTTTCTTTTGTCAAATAAATTCTCCATAAAATAAACATCCCGATCTAACCTGTTGTTCAGTCGGTGTCTCACATGCATTCTGAGGACAAGAATACACTCTCTGACTTTTATAGTTCCTCATATCGTTGAAGACCACGTGATGACGGTGTTGTGACATCTTCCGATGCGTTCCCATCACGCCTTGCAGATGTGAAGTGCAGCGACGAGGAACCAAAGTAGCTTTTCTCTGACCACAAACTTCCCCCTATCTGTGGGAGCAATCACACACGATGGCAAAATGACCCCCGCCCCTCACACACACCTCCCCCCTCAGAAGGACCCAGCCTTTTGGGCGGTTCTGCTTCCTGTGATGAAATTACCTCTTGTGGCACATTTGTTTTTAGCTCCCTGATGAAACACGTGGAAAATAACCTGATGTAAGCAAACCTTAGACGAAGCTGTGGTTTGTTGGGTAAAATGACACTAAAACCTCCTCATAAATCATTTCAATAAAGTAAATAATAACAATAAACACCCTGAACATTATTATAATATCTGTGTTGTCAACGACTTTTGTAACAGTTAGGGCAAAACTATTCTATCAGCTGTGATTTTATTAGATTTTTTGGACCTCTAAATGCCATGTGACAACTCCTTTTTGACGTGGTATCCTGATCCCTACTTTAGGAACCACTGCTTTAGAAGATATTTCCAACCAGAACAAAGAACATGATGCATCCACCTGACGCATCCACCCCATGAACTATTCACCCTTCTTCTTTCAGGCAGAGAGTTAAACAGCCTCAAAGCCCAGACAACAACCCTGAGGAACACCTTGCACTTTGTTTGCCACAACATCATTTAAGACTTCTGCTGCATAGTGGCACAGTTGGTAGCACTGTTGCCTTGCAGCAAGGAAGATGAAGTTTCAACACCTAGATTTGACTTTTTTGTACAGAGTTTGCATGTTCCCATCATACATGCATGCATGCATGGGTTATCTCCAGACACCCCAGTTGCCTCCCACACACCAAAAACATGCATTGTTCAGTTCTCTTGTCGGCTACCTGCTATAGCCAGAGAAGTCCCCAACGGAAAAGGGGTGTCAGGGTAAGCATAGGGGACACAACTCAATCATGTTCACTCTTTTATTTACACGTTGGACAGGGAAACGTACAACATTTGCTTCATTGTAGCGGCTAAATGTCACGCTAGCTTTGTTAGCATAACTGTTGCATCATCAACTTCCTGTTTCGGAAATATTGGTAGTGATTAGCGGTTTGCAATTAGGTCGTAAACCTGTGATGTAAACACACACAGGAACACCTGGATTAACAAAAGGAATCATTAACTAACATTACAAACTATTTATCAACATCTATATTGTGCTACTCACCGGCGCTGCATCTCAACCCTGACCTTCAGGCGAATAAAAAATTTTGCTTAAGCGCACTAACGTTAGGCAAGCCATTATGAGCAGTAAGTATCTACATCATTAACAAACTTATCATACATGTCTAAAAAAAGACCTCTAAGTATGCCCCCAGTGACCACTCTGGAGGGAAATATCATAGAGGTGGTCCACACATACAAATACCTTGGTGTCTGGCTCGATGACTCCCTCTCCTTCAAGCCCCATATAGATAATCTTGTGAAGAAACTCAAACTCAGACTGGGTTTCTTTTTTCGAAATAAACTGTGTTTTTTCCTTTGAGGCAAAAAAACGACTAGTTACTGCAACATTTCTGTCTGTTCTGGATTATGGAGACCTTTTGTATATGAATGCCTCAGCACAGTGTCTTGGTCAGATTGATGTGGTTTATCATGCCTCGCTGAGGTTTATTACTAACTGTAGACCACTGACCCATCATTGTGAATTGTATTCTCGAGTGGGATGGCCTTCTTTGTCCACCAGGAGGTTGGCACATTGGTACACTTTCATTTACAAGGCCATGCTTGGATTACTACCCAACTACATCTGTAACTTAATCTCACGGAGAAGTATAACTTCTCACAGTCTGCGTGCAAACGATCAGTTGTTACTCTGTGTTCCGTTTGCTCGCACTGAACTGGGTAAAAGGGCTTTTGTTCACTCTGCTCCTTCTGCATGGAACAGGCTGCAGGAAAACTGGAAACTAACCGAGCTTATCTCCTTGAATACATTTAAAACCAGACTGAGAGCCCTTGAGAGAGATACCCTGTGTTGTAATTGCCTTCTGTAATTCTGTACATAACATGTCTGTGTAACTGGAAAATATATATATATATGTTGTAACTGTAACTCTTGCTGCCTCTTGGCCAGGACTCCCTTGAAAATGAGGATTTTAATCTCAATGGGACCTTCCTGGTTAAATAAAGAATAAATAAATAAATAAATAAAATGTCCAGTATGTAATTAACTTAAACTCACTAGCAAATGTATAAAATAATTACTCATAACAAATTGCAGCTTAGCATACAAAAATGCTATGAAACGCACAATATTCATAACACACACATATAAACATGATGCTTTCACAGGAAAGCTCTACATGCATGTTAGGTTACATAACTGCAAGACCACAGCCATAATTGTGAGTATTTTTGAAAATCTTCTCCAAAAAAATGACTTTAAGTTTTTTTTTCTTTTTAGGTTGGGCTGAGTAACAGTATTTGTTGACAAATCTAATTCATGAAATTAATATTTTTATCTCATCCCTAATAAAGTGCATGTATCCCATAAAATGCAGCAATTTCACACCTGAAAAATGTCCTCAAACAGCTCGCTAGCTGCTGTTAACGAACGTCTCCACATCCCATCACTTCTGGAAATCACTTCCACTTACTGTAAGTGGGAGTGAGCGTGATGTTTCCCTGTGTGCTGCTGATCACATGACAGCCACAGCACAACTCTAAATTGAAACTAAAATCTGTGGGGGTTTCCCGTGGCAGCTCACTCTTCACCACCCTCAGGTCTTAAGGGCAGATTTCAGGGACTAGGCTTAGCCCGCTAAAACCTCTTTCACGTCAGTAGAAATTGTTTTCTTCAACAGTTTGGCAATAATAAAAATCAAAGCGGGGGGCTGTTTGTCTGCCAAGGAGAGAAGTGTTTGAAATGAACAATAAAAGCCAAAATAATCATGGGTGAGATTAACACTCCCCCAAAAAAGCAATTTTATATGGCAGCTATTACATCTAATCCAGCCAGTGTTTGTTTGTGTTTGAGTTAAAGGGATTTCCACAGCAGGTGGTGCATTGTTGGATAAGCGCTGGTCAAAAAATGAGCAGTTACGATAATGAAACAGAAAAAATGTAGAAACCCGTACAGATTTATAGACTGTAAGCATTGCTGTCGTCTACTTTCCCCTGAAGCTCTCAGCAACACAAACCAGATGGGAGAAACCCGGCTGACCTGGTTCTTGTTGGGCTTTAGGAAGGAGGTTGTGTGAACTGCCTGCTGGCACAAGTGTGCCGCTAAAATGTCACAGCTTTCTAACACCACATCAGCAGCCTCGAAACTGTTATTCCAACCTTTTACAGCAGGAAACGTTTCATCCAGGGTGCACGCTTCTGCCAGCAACACCTTCCTTTCTTCACAGTCGTTTATTTTCACACCTGGGTTGTGACATTTCTGCTGCCATTAGAGCCAGAACAGTAAAACACATTTCTCAGGTCTGTGTGATGCTGGTGAGAAGATCTCAGCAATATCCTCTCTTCAGCATCTTTACATGAGGAATTGGACACACATTTCTATAAGTGAACAAAAGTTCAGGCACCGGTGGGGCAGGTGATGTTAGTGGGCCCCCTGGAGGCCTCAGGTGGCCACAGAGCAACCACAGCAGAAAACATGAGTGTTTTCAGAGAGTCCTGACCTAGAATACTGCCACTTTCTGTTCCTCAGAGGTAATTCACTGCACTCGTATCCTAATTGTCTACAGACCCTGATTGATTTCACAGAACAGGAACAAACAGGACCGAAACATCACGACCTGGAAATGAAGTTTCACACCTTTGCCTGAGTAAATGCGTCAGCACTGATCATCTAACTTGTGACTCTACAAGCTTTCCTTGTTAAATAGTCATTAAAGTCTTGGATGTTTGTTTGCAGTAACATGAATGAATACACCCAGACCAGTGAGCCCCCTACAGGTAGATATTCAGACTGCAGTGTGTCTCATTCCCACAGGTTTGGCTTTGCTACAAACAACAAAACTCCAAACGCATTAAAAACATTCCTCTGGAAAAGCGTTACAACCTTCCTCAGATTGGAACGTGCAAACTTGAATGTTTGGTGTCTTTTTTTCTTGATCTAACCTACAAAGTTCACTCTGCAGCAGTATGACTTGATACAATTAAATGCACATCCTATGGACAAAAACTGTTTTACATACAAGCAACAGTAAACAGTTCCTAGAACTTCTCCAACGTGTAACGGTGCAGAAGAATGCTCTTGTTTCATTGTTACATGCCTACTGCCCACATGCCTTGAAGCATTGTTATTTTCCTTGTTCCCCTGATCACATGCTCCATCTTTTCAGATTCACACTTATTAAACCTGCTGAGTAGCAAAACAGCATGACCTCGTTTGTCCTCAGCACACTGTGTCTCCTTTCTGCAGCCTGGCGCTACGCCCAGACGGCTGCTGCTTGCGTGCCACCACTGTTTGGGTAGATTTGCATCTGGGCTCTGGAGACAACTGGAATTATTTAACAGTCCTTGTGTGTGTGTGTGTGTGTGTGTGTGTGTGTGTGTGTGTGTGTGTGTGTGTGTGTGTAATGATGTGGTCTGAGATGGGTTTGTTGACTTTTTAAAGTCTCTCTCTTCCTTACTTAGTCGTGGGTCTTAGTGAGACTATTTCTGTGTAATTCTCACAGGAGCGATGAACATTTAAAAGGAAGTAGGAAGGGGATTCCTGTACCAACCACCATTTAAAGTGAGTTCAACACACATGTGTTGGGACAATAACAGTAAAAGGTGTATGCAGAAATGTTTTATAAAAAACAGAAAAAACCTTTAAAGGTGGAAACGACCTGTCCGTTTTACCACACACTTGGGAAAAGAAGGAAATGACAAACTCATATTTTATAATGTGCCTGTGGGAGATTACACTGTGAATACCTGCTTAAACGCTCCCATTCATCACGAGGGTCAGTGTGTGACATGTAAAGTGTAATACTTGCAGTGCAAGCTGATGGATGGCTGCAGTGTGCCGTTGTGCCCAAAAGAGACTTTAGTCAGTCGGGATTCAAAACTTTACTCTGGCCAATAATTCATAGTTTATGGAGATCTGATGAAACATTCATTCATTTATTTAACATATTTGTCTGACTTGACTTAGTCCAGTGGATTCCACAACCACACCCTGCCCATGGACATTTTCCATCATCGTTGAGCCCGTGTCAATCCAGCTTACAGCTGATCTTCTCCAGGGAAGTTTTGGTCTTCTAACTGTTCTCTTCCTCTGTGGGTTCCAGTCCAGAGCTTGTCTTGTGATGTTATCAGCTGAGTGTGTCTTGTTAAGCCTCTATGTTTTGCTTTAATACAATAAGATGATTGACCTCTGGATGGTTCTCATCCACATGTCAGTGTTGGAGGTCTTTTCCACATGATGTTGAGGTTGCAGCAGAGACATCAAAATGACTGGAAGTTGCTGGTAACGATGCTGATCACCCACCTTATGCAGAAGCATAATGTAGAATTGCTTCTTCATTGGTGTTAGATTTAAATTCTGCTGCTTATAGCTGCTTTTGTACTTTATTTGTGTTTTTTTAGCTAAGTACTTTAGCAGATGCTTCAGTATGCTATAGGGACTAACATGTACTGTATAAATTGTTAACCACAAAGTCAAAGGGTTGCATTTATGGATTACTTTTATCTTTTTACACTCAAGTTTCTTCATTTTGGATTAAGACTTCACTAGACTCTTCATGACCTATTAGAATGTGACTGGATTGTGCAAATTTGTAAAACCTCCCTCAGTGGGAAGGAAATCAAGAAGTTACTCTGCTAGTTTAAAATTTTTTAGCATTCTTCAGACGTTCTCTTGCACACTCACCATCTACATCAGCAGTATCTTCTCATGATGATTCTACAACATGCATTTAATTCTGTGTGTGTCTCTTAAACTGCCCCACTGTGCAAAGACCTAGTTAGGACAGATGTGGTCTAGACCGACGGACTCAATATAGACATGATCTGCAGGAGCATTATGGAGCAGGGAGATCATATCTTGCTAGCATGATGATAGCTAACAATGAGGTCTGTGCATGAGGCTGGTATATCCAGTCCTGGAAAATCTGGAAAACCTAACCATAGAGTCACATGTGGGCCCCATGTTATGGAAATGACACCATGAGTTGTCTGCAGACCTCACCAGGACACAGCAAATTCTTGTGTGAATGGGTTTTAATTAAAGAAAAATGAAAACACCTTATTGATTTCCAAACGTTCCTTCAGCTTTAGGATGTTTAACTGTAACAAAATGTAATCTTTGCATTCAGTGAGCATTTCCCTATTTCTAAAAACTCAGTGTGAATATTTTATAACATGTGATTAAAGACCACTTCTGTTAGAAAAACTCCACAAGATTTTTGTGTGATGCAAGACACGGGTAACTAAATATGAGGAATTTCATATAGTTGCCCGTCGTTAAATTTCTTCAGAGTTTCTGTCATTTATTTTTTTACCTCCAACCTTTGTCCTGAAGACAGAAAAGAGGTGGAAGGTTCGGAGCTCATTTGACTTACCTGTCTTTTGATAAATTTGTATATTTATATTTATGTAATAATGAAAGTTTAATAGAGTATGCGATAGAAAATTCAGAATAGGCTTGTGTAGGCGTCAGCAGGTGTATCAGATCCTATTCTAATAGCTGTGTGTGTGTGTGTGTGTGTGTGTGTGTGTGTGTGTGTGTGTGTGTGTGTGTGTGTGGTTTTCAGCCACTTCCGTTTGTAAAAACCAACCAAGGACAGAGTGTTCTAATCGCGACTGCTTTCACTTTACAGAGCAGCAGCAGAACGCTGGATGACGTTGTGCTCTGATGTATTCTCTTTGAAAGTCAGAGGCAGAGAACGTCAACAATGCTCATCTAAAATGACGGCACACTGGCTGAATAAACTGTGTTGATGTTGCTCTCTGCGTGGTCCACAAAACTATCACCACCACACATTTGCATACACACGTCATGAGGCTATGGACAACATCACAAGGAGTTTCAGGAACATAAGTAGTCGACCAGCTGGATTTGTTTTGACAGACAGGTGGGTTTTTACCAAACTTCTCCCTGTGTCTTGTTTCTCTGGGTGTCTCTATTCTGGTGGACGACAGGCACAATGTGCTTTGTGCTAAAAGGTTATTTAGGATTGGTGTTCAAGTGAATAAAGGCTGTTGTTCTGGTTGTCTTGCAAGGCCTTTGGTGGGTTTAATGGTGGCTGATGTGTTCACTTTGTGCAACTATAAAATATGTATAGTGAAAGTTTTTCAGCTTAAAAGTTCTGCTTCTGATTTTCTACCCTCTGTACCTTTCTCCAAGGAAATGCTGTCATTTAATGGTTTGAAATTTAAAAAGAACAAAGTTTGACTTAGGCTGTTCGGTCCCAGTACGACCAGAGCTTGGTCAGCATAGCCGGCAGTAAGTCGGGCTCGTTTCCGGTGAGAGTTGGACTCCGCCAAGGCTGCCCTTTGTCACCGATTCTGTTCATAACTTTTATGGACAGGATTTCTAGGTGCAGCCAAGGTGGTGAGGGGATCCGTTTTGGTGGCCTAAGGATCACGTCTCTGCTTTTTGCAGATGATGTGGTCCTGTTGGCTTCATCAGAACGTGATCTCCGGCTTTCGCTGGAGCAGTTCGCAGCCGGGTGTGAAGCAGCTGGGATGAGAATCAGCTCCTCTAAATCCGAGACCATGGTCTTGAGTCAGAAAAGGGTAGAATGCCTTCTCCAGGTCAGGGACGAGGTCCTGCCCCAAGTGGAGGAGTTTAAGTATCTCGGGGTCTTGTTCACGAGTGAGGGAAGGGTGGAGCGTGAGATCGATAGGCGGATTGGTGCTGCATCTGCAGTGATGGGGGCGTTGTACCAGTCTGTCGTGGTGAAGAGAGAGCTGAGCCGGAAGGCAAAGCTCTCGATTTACCGGTCGATCTACGTTCCTACCCTCACCTATGGTCACGAGCTTTGGGTAGCGACAGAAAGAACGAGATCGTGGATACAAGCGGCCGAAATTAGTTTTCTCTGCAGGGTGGCTGGACTCTCCCTTAGAGATAGGGTGAGGAGCTCGGTCATCCGGGAGGGGCTCGGAGTAGACCCGCTGCTCCTCCACATCGAGAGGAGCCAGTTGAGGTGGCTCGGGCATCTGGTTAGGATGCCTCCTGGACGCCTCCCTGGTGAGGTTTTCCGGGAACGTCTAACCTGGAGGAGACCCAAAGGAAGACCCAGGACACGCTGGAGGGACTATGTCTCTCAGCTGGCTAGGGAATGCCTTGGGTTTCCCCAGAGGAGCTGGCCCAAGTGACTGTGGAGAGGGAGGTCTGGGCCTTCCTCCTTAAGCTGCTGCCCCTGCAAACCGACTCCGGATAATTGGAAGAAAATGGATGGATGGATAGATAAACAATGGTGTTTTCATTATTGAAAATAATATTTTTGTATGTGTGCTAATTTAGAACCACTGGACACATTTAAATGAAATTAGTCATTTTATGTACATTTATAAGTGATTAACGTTTCCTTTTCTCAGAGAGGTTTGTTATAATATGTGCATTGAATGCAAATATTGAGCCTTTGATCTAAGATGGAATAAAAAAAACCACTACAACGCTATCTCTGTCATTTAAGATGAGCTTCATTGTCAGTCAAAGCATACATTTCTGAATGAAACTGTGAGAACAGGACTCAAGACAAAAATCACAATTAAAACAAATTAGAAGCCAAGATAGACTTTAAATATAGCAAAGTAAAACTGTGAAAATAGCTAAATAGAGTGCAAAATTGCTAAATATATATGTATTCTTTCAAAGAATTCAGACTTTATATTTCATATTAATGGTAATAATTGAATAGTGATGATTCACAAATGAACCTTTAGGTAAAAACAAAATATTCCCATGACCATTTTCCAGATCTATCTTTATGACACCTACTGTTCAAAAAGTAAACCAAACAACAATAAACACAACAATGGTAGATTTTGACATATGTAATCAAGCGTTACTTTTGTGTTTTTTCACAAGGCAGGAGGTCACAAATAAACCTCTGAGTGACAGACTTTAGAATCATCACACCAGCTCCTCTCCACGTACATACCCACATCATCCAGCTCTGAACTTGGTTGCTGTTGATCAGCAACACTGATAAAAGACAGCCACACACACACACACACACACACCAAAAACCACATAATACATAATACGAGCCCGTAGTTCAGCATTTTAGTCACTGTTTTTTTTTTCACTGAGCTGAATTGTGACGATATCAAAGTGTTTCTCCTTTTTCTCCTGGAACATTGAGTTCATGATGTGTGTTGTCATCAGGCTTAGTTTGTTTATCTCTGACACACACACACGCACTCACACACACATTCACGCACGCACACACACACACATTCATGCAAATTCGTGCAACAATATAATTCATGCACAACACCTGGTTGGTTTTGCTGATCAGACAACTATAAGGGCTCCAAAATAAAAAGGAAACCTTTAAATGCAAGTTCATGAGAGAAATTTCATCACAAAACAGCAGAACTTAAGGTTTCATTTGCAAGACTGGACATGGTTTTACTTCTTTACATTAGTATTTTTAAGTTGTTACAGTTTAAACTTTAATTCCAGCTGATGTTGTGTCTCTGTTTACCCTGAGAATGGTGTTCCCGTCACAAGATTTGCACATGAAGTGAGAAATATGTTCTCGTTTTGCAGCCGCAGTCGGCTGAGCAGCTGGCCTTTAAGCTACTTAAAACGGTTGACCTCATGTGAGAAAATAAGGAACGATGGATGAGACGAGAACAAAATGTCCTAGACGCTCAGGGTTGAATCTAGGTCAGGAGGTTCAGAGGGAAAGCCTGTGCCTCCTCCTGCTGGATGCTCAAAGTATTGATCCCGGTCAGTATGGGAGCACGGCGCCACCAGGAGGTGGTTCAACAGTTGAAAATGGTGATTTTTTTAATGTTGTTGTTTTACTATTACACAACTGTATCAAATGCACCAGTGAGCTATTTTAAATCTGGATTAAAAGCTGATATTTTACTGCTGCAGAGGTTTTAACAGAAAGAAAAAGCTACAGTGAGATAACTAATGTGATTGCATTGCTACATAAATTAAAAATATTTCGTTTTTTTTAAACACTGGAATAAAATAGACTTGCAAGGTTTAAACTGAGGGAAGAAGCTGTTGCAAAGTCTGGATGATCGGGCTCGGATGCAGGAAGAAGGCTGGGGCACAAAGAGGCTGTGTGATGGGTGAGAGGGATGTTTGTGGCCTTTTTGATACCCCAAACACCTGAAGACTCTAACTTTAACAAATCATTTTGCATTCAAAGCAACTGGTTTAAAATATTCTTCCTCCTGATAGTATAACTGCAATCCTCTGGCGTGCCCTAAAACCCGTGTCATATTTCCTAGTTAGATGAGTTTCTTTACCATGATTAAAATCACGAGGCTGACTGTATTTTCCTTATAACGCCTAGTTTTCACTGTGGCTGGTTGATGATAATAAAGAGAGATTGATTGTTTTTCCAGAATTTTCTCACATCTCTAATCAACAGAGCTTGAATTGTTTCATTTAGTTTTACATAATTAGAATTTGGGACTTTTGCAGGTGAAAGTGTGAGATCGATGGGTGAAGAAAGGATTAGTTAGATATTTTTACATTTTAAATACATTTTTTAATGACATTTTTGAAGTTTCTTCTGTTTTAGACGATTTTGTGCACATAATCGCTCCAGAGAGCAGAAGATCATGAACATTACGGATCATTAAGGATAAGTTTAGAACATTTTAAACATTTTTTGGTGATTTCTGAGATCTGTTTCTGAGATCTTTAAACACTTAAAATCTGGAGTTTCTAAAACTTCAACAATTATTTATAAAAATAAAGGTGCATGTCATAATTAAGACATTTCTGTGTGTGTGTTTTAAGGTTAAAGGTTAGAATGATGCCCATCACTGATAGCTTCCTGAGTTTGGAGAAATACAGGACAGCTAGTGTGAATGTATCTAAAAGCAAGTATGGTACTTTTGTCTTAATAAGTTCACTGAGAAACCATTTTTTTACTTTTTATTTTTGAAATATGCTCAGCCACTCTGAGTTTAATATGCAGGCTGAATGTGAAAACAGGAAAAGGAAATGCTCAAATTAAAAAATCCAGATAGATCCACGACAGACGACGACTCTGTTGTTGGTTTAGCGTCCAGGAAACAGCAGAGAACGTCTCGGCTAGTAGAAGCTAACTGTTAGCATTAGCAACTCCACAACATGGTAGAACTCCTCCAGACAGATAAACATCAATATTGCAGAGCAAACAGTCAGTGGCAGACTCGTGTTGCTGTTAGCCAATCAGAGGAGAGATGTCTAAATATCAGGAAATAAGACTCCAAATCCTGCCATCTTCTGCTCAGGCTCACTTCTAGTGAAACATGAGCACACGAGCTTTTTCCCACAGAGATCAACTCACAAGACTTTCATTTATACTAGAAATCTGTAAATGTGTTGAAAAAATAAAGCAAACTAGTAAACTAGGTTTTTAAAATAGGCCTTAACACTTTGAATTTCATAACATTTCATGTGACATTATATTCTTAATGGGCTTAAATGCCTAAAAATAAACCAGAAAGGCAGTATAGTGTGTTAAAAACAATCTCTGACAAGCCTGGCTTTAATCATTATCCCACATTTAGGCTTCCTCAGATCACTGAGTCGATCAGCCAATGAACCGCTGGACTCTGACAGTAATTACACATCATACAGAAGTCTGCATGACGCATTTCAACTGACACCATGAAAACAGAACGATAGTAAATTCCCTTTAACAGCAGCACACACCAGAACGCTGGGATGTGCAAGAAGGAAAGGTTTTAAATTTGAAACCTAAATGATGCAAGCAAAGTGAAGACTTTTGCTTTGTATCACACATAAAGCTGCATCATCTGACACGTGTTTAACGAACACAACAACAGCAAAGCGTGTTATTTTCCCTACGTTAGATAAGCGTGAAAAATTGTGCAATCTTTCTGAAAAGAACATTCTTATCTCTGATCACGCGTTCCGTCAGAAAGGCCTCGGACACACAGTGTGCTCTCCTTCCATGAAAATCTTCCCACTTGATTTTTAAAACGAAATGCAAACTGAATGCAACTTGGATGTGGTTATGATGCAATCGTGAGTCATCACTAGGATGAAAGCCAGTCAGTCAATTCAATTCAGTTTATTTATATAGCGCCAGATCACGACAAGAGTCGTCTCAAGGCACTTCACAAAGTAAACATTCCAATACAGTTCAGTTCATAAGCCAATCAGTAAAAAAGTTTCCTATATAAGGGACCCAGCAGATTGCATCAAGACACTGACTAGTGTCATTGTGTTGGTACAATCCTCATACTAAGCAAGCATTTAGCGACAGTGGGAAGGAAAACTCCCTTTTAACAGGAAGAAACCTCCAGAGGATCCTGGCTCAGTATGAGCAGCCATCCGCTACGACTCACTGGGGATTGAGAAGACAGAGCAGGCACAGGCACACCCCGCACCCACACACACACACACACACACACACACACACACCACATATATCAAGTAGTGTTTCTATGGCTACACTGTGATTTCTTAGTAGAAGTTCTATTTAGTAAGAGTAAGAGAAACTTTATTGTCTTTATCTGAGTGAATCTATAATTAATTCAATAGGTGAACTAATAGTAGCACATTCTATGTTAAAGAAAGTAAGATGTAATATCAGGAAAGGGAGAATGTTAGGTGGTTGGCAGCAGTGTGCCAGCCGATGGCCCCCTCCATGAGGCAACCACAGCTCAGCAGAACGCCAGTGTAGCTTCTTCTGGGGAGAAAAACACTTAGAGAGAAAATAAAGTTAACAGCTGGAATAACAGGAAATAATGCAGTTAGAGAGTGGTGGTAGAAGAGAGTAGCAGAGTGTGGAAAGTGGTCAGTATGTCCTCCAGCAGTCTAAGCCTATAGCAGCATAACTACAGAGATAACTCAGGATAACCTAGCCTTTTAGATGGAGGCATGTGGGAGGCAGGGCCAGGGAGAAGTCTTTAACGACAGTAGTCCCCTCTGTACACTCCACTTCCCTCTGCTCCCCACTCGTCTAAACCTGGGCTAACATCAGAATTTAACCATAAGCCCTATCAAATAGAAAAGTTTTGAGCCTAGTCTTAAAAGTAGACAAGGTGTCTGCCTCACGCACTAATGCTGGGAGCTGGTTCCACAGTAGAGGAGCCTGATAGCTAAAAGATCTGCCTCCCATCCTACTTTTAGATATTCTAGGAACCACCAGTAAACCTGCAGTCTGAGAGCGAAGTGCTCTGTTAGGAACATATGGAACAATCAGATCACTGATGTATGATGGAGCTTGATTATTAAGAGCTTTATATGTGAGAAGGAGGATCTTAAAATCTATTCTGAATTTAACAGGCAGCCAATGTAGGGAAGCTAAAACAGGAGAGATGTGGTCTCTCTTTTTAATTCTCATCAGAACTCTAGCTGCAGCATTTTGGACCAGCTGAAGACTTTTGACTACATTCTGTGGACCTCCTGATAGTAATGAATTGCAGTAATCCAACCTTGAGGTAATGAATGCATGAACCAGTTTTTCAGCATCACTCCTGGAAAGGATGCTTCTAATCTTAGCAATATTCCGAAGGTGGAAAAAGGAAATCCTACAAACCTGTTTAACGTGGGATTTGAATGACATGTCCTGGTCAAAGATTACACCGAGGTTCTTTACTTTGTTCTCGGAGGCTAATTTAATACCGTTTAGATTAGGTGATTGACTAAGCAGTTTCCTTTTCTGAGGTTCTGGTCCAAAGATGATAACTTCAGTCTTGTCTGGATTTAACAGCAGAAAGTTTAGAGTCATCCAGATTTTTATGTCTTCAAGACAAGCCTGTAATCTACCTAACTGATTAGGTTCATCAGGGTTTATGGATAAATATAACTGAGTATCATCAGCATAACAGTGGAAGTTTATCCCATGTTGTCTAATGATTTTACCAATTGGAAGCATATATATAGTGAAAAGAATTGGTCCAAGTACTGAACCCTGTGGTACTCCACAAGTAACTCTAGAGTATGAAGAAGATTTCTCATGTACATGAACAAACTGAAATCTGTCAGATAAATAAGATTTAAACCAGCCTAGCGCTGTTCCTTTGATCCCTACAACATGTTCAAGCCTTTCTAAGAGAATATTGTGATCGACTGTGTCAAAAGCAGCACTGAGGTCCAACAAGACCAGAACAGACACAAGATTCTTATCTGAGGCCGTGAGAATATCATTTGTAACTTTCACTAATGCGGTTTCAGTGCTGTGATACTCTCTAAAACCTGACTGAAATTCCTCAAACAGATCATTAGTGTTTAGATGCTCACATACTCGACTGGCCACTATTTTCTCAAGGACTTTAGATAAAAATGGGAGATTAGATATTGGTCTATAATTCATTAGGTCATCTGGATCCAGAGAAGGTTTCTTAAGTAGAGGTTTAATTACAGCAACCTTAAACTCCTGCGGTACGTATCCATTTACTAAGGATAGGTTAATTATATCTAAAATGGGGG
>SSNS01000087.1:932127-947371 GCA_006937985.1 Aphyosemion australe
AGTCTAAGATATTACTAAAGGCTACATTGAGAGGATCACTTTCAATGTCAACATGAATGTTAAAATCCCCCGCCACAATGACCTTATCAGTATTTAACACCAAATCAGACAAGAAATCTGAGATCTGATCCAAAAATTGAGAGTAGGGGCCTGGTGGACGATACAAGACTACAAACAAAAGTGGTTTTAGAGCTTTACAATCCGGATTAGGCAAACTAAGAATTAGATGTTCAAAAGAACTGTAGCTATTAATTGGTTGGGGACTGATTAATAAATCTGAATGAAAGATGGTTGCTACTCCTCCTCCTCGTCCTGTACTACGAGCAATATGATGATTTAAATAATTAGAAGGAGTCGACTCATTTAAACTAACATAGTCCTCTTGCTGCAGCCAGGATTCTGTGAGACAAAACAGAGAAATCTGATTATCACAAATCAAATCATTAACTAATAAAGTCTTTGAAGAGATAGATCTAATGTTCAATAAACCACATTTAATTGTTCTAGTTTTCTGTTCAGTAGAGTTTGTTTTTATTTTTATGAGATTATCATGATTTGCTCTATTAAGCCTGATCTTTAATCTGTTTGATTCTGGCCGTGGGCAGGACACTGTCTGGATGGGGGAGTGGGTGGGTAACAGTACAGAAGCTGCAGAGGGGAGGGTTAAACTACGACTCTGCTTCCTGGTCTGGACCCTGGGTTGTCAGGGAGGACTAATAAAATTGGCCATATTCCTAGAAAGAAGAGCTGCACCATCCAAAGTGGGATGGATGCCGTCTCTTCGGATCAGACCAGGTTTTCCCCAAAAAGTTTTCCAATTATCAATGTAGCCCACGTTGTTTTCGGGACAGCTGATTGCAATTTTTTTTCATCCCGGCAACAAAAGGAGGGACTCAATATACAGCATCGCTGAGTCAGCCACATTTGAGGTCAAACAAACAGGTAATAAAACAGCTACAGCTTAAGCAGAAAAGGGATGACGGAAACAGTTTAAATACCTTTTCATGTTTTTATCTGTGATTTTTATCTGAGAGGACTCTGAAGGGAAGGTTTAGATGCAAGAAGAGAAACTGTCAGGGGGAAAACACACAAGAACGTGGGATTAAACTGTTCCCTCTCCTCTTTGCACAGCTGCCCTGCACAGTTTTAGAGAGCGGTTAACAAGGGGAGTAATTAGAGGAATAAAACTATCTGCTAGCACTTTCCTTTCCTCTTCCTGGCCCTGACTTTTCTCCTTTCTATAGCTTCTCAGCTGCTCCTCCGTCAACGTTGCTCCCCCTCTCCCAAAGCCCTTTGTTGGCTCTAATCTGGCGATCCGTTCCCCTGTACGTCGGTGACTCATTAGGGGAGTGATTATCTCAGAACACTGTGTGAATTTAAGAGGAGAGACAATAAAGAGAGCAGGTTGCAGCTCTGAAATATAGAGCAAACGTTTCACTTTCAGTCTGTTTTCGTCTGCTTATCTGGGTCTGGGGTGTGGTGGCAGCAGCCCCAGCAGAGAGGCTGAGACTGCATGGCCCCAGCAACCTCCAGCAGCTCCACAGGTGGGACCCAAAGGCGTTCCCTGGATATATTGATCTCTCCAGCATGTCCTGGGTTGACCTTGGGGCCTCCTGCAGGCAGAACATGCCCAAAACATCTCCAGGAGTCTTCATGACCTGGACCACCTCAGCTGACTTCCCTTGATGAGGAGGAGCAGCCGCTCTACGCAGAGTCTCTCCTGGATGTCCGAGCTCCTCTCACTATCTCTAAGGCTGAGCCTGGCCACCTGTGAAGGAGACTCAGTTTTGCTGCTTGAATTTCTTATCTCATTTTTTCAGTCATTACCCAAAGCTCATGACCACAGGTGAGGATTAGGACCAGTAAATTGAGCGCTTTGCTTTCTGGCTTAGCTCGCTCTTCACCACAACAGACAGGTTCAGCAACCCCATCACTGCAGACATTGCCCCAATTCACCTGTCGATCTGCCGCTCCCTCCTTCCCTCACCAGTGAACAAGACCCCGAGACACTTAAACTCCTCTATTTGAGGTAGGACCTCTCCTCTGACCTGGAGTTGGCAAACCACCTGTTTCTGGTTGAGAACCATGGCCTCCAGATTTGAAGGTGCTGATCCTCATCCCAGCCACTCCACACTCAGCTGCAAACCTCCTCAGCAAGAGTAGAAGGTTATAGCTTGATGGAGCTAAGAGGACCACTTTCCAGCGAGGTGGGCTGCAGCGATTATCTGTAAGAAAGCCAATCTGACAATAACGTCTATTGTGCTAGAGTCGGTTTTGGTTTGGTCTTTTCATGCTGCTTTGAATTATTTCTAAAGTTCACAGTGACAGAAAATGTGTGGGTCAAGAGGACAGGAAAGCAAAAACGGGACTATGTGGCAAATGATTTGAAAGAATCACAAACAAATGGAGCTGGAACAAGAAAAAGACACGTTACTCTCACATGAATGCTTTCTAACGTTAATCAGAGGGTGATGCTTAGCTTAGCTTGTCTTGGTTTGACTTGTAGTGAAACATCTCATTAATCACTGAAAAGATTTTAATGAAACCCTCAGGAAGTAATGAGTGGATGTACATAAACAACTGATTAACCTTTGGAAACAGTCCAATTCAAGATGGCCACCACTATTAATGTAATAGTAAACACACAAATAACTCATTTTACAGCTTACATTAAATAGAAAATACTTTTATTTGTCCTGTTGGAATACAGAAGTGGTATTTTACCTTTGCATTTAGGATTATCAGTGCATAAATGAACCTTTTACCTCTTGGAAACATAAACATACCTTTCAGGTCATCAAATAAAATAAAGCACGGTTACTTTGGCGTCCAATATTTAACACTAGGGCATCCAAATTGTAACCTGTGGGCCACCTTACATCCCTATAGGACTAAAATATGTTAATATCTGGTATTAATAACATGTGACACTTTATTAATCATTAATAAGTGTATATTATGCATTTATCCCATATGAACCCAAACCATTTTAAAACAGAAAACAGAATAAATACATCAAAATTTAAATAAAATAAAGAAGTAAAATAATTTTTGACATATATACGGATATGATGTCACATGGGGTTGTCAAACTTGAATATATGCTCAAGAAGCAAATTTTGCAGATGCTTGAAATGGGCCAGCGTCACCTCAGGTCCTTAAAGGGGACATATTATGCAAAACTCACTTTTTGCATCCGTTTCTGCTGCCATGTGGGTCTCTACTGCCTCTGTAAACACTCCAAACAAGAAAAAAACCCGTCTGTCCATTAGCTTTCAGTGTTTGGTTTTAGGAATTATGTGCCTAAAACAAGCCGTTTCAAAAAGTCCTGTATTGTGATGTCACAAATGTGGAAATTAGCATAGAACCGCCTCTCACCTCTCCAGGCTGAAGAAGCAGCAGCTCTACTCTAAGCCCCTGCTGGATATCAGAGCTTCTCAGCTTATAGCAGCCTGAGTGGGAGGTGGGTGGGCGTGGCCAGCTCTAGCTTGTTTTCTTAAAGTGACAGAGCCCTGAAACGGCTCATTCTGGAAGGTACTGAAACTGTCATGAATAAAACAGCTGAAATCACTGTATGTGAGAGGGATTCATTCCAAAGAGCTTCATAAACATGTTTTGTATCGGTCATAATTTAAAAACAAGTCACAATATGTCCCCTTTAAGGGTTAATAAAGGCTAGAAAGAGAGAAAAATGACCAGTTTCTTGCAAAATAGTGACGCGAATCTGTTCTCTCTTTCTCACCCTTCATTAAAGCATAATAAACACTTAGTGATTAATAAAGTGTTACATGTTATTAATAACATATCTATAAACTATTTATCAAACCATTTATAAGGGAGCCTTTACCATTATGTGTGCCTTTATTTCATAAAATGACATAAAAAACATGAATTAAAATGATTTAGTGTGATTTCAATTATAGCTAATAGACATAAAAAAAATTACATTATCATTATTGATAATCATCTAAGTCATATTTCTTGTTTTGGTTAAATTTATTGTCATTCTGTCCGGTTTAGATCTGATCATCACAACGAAAGCTGAGTTTACAAAGTGAACAGCGAGCTGTAGACAAGCTGGGGTTCTCGTGAGAGGACTGAGGATGTTCTGATGAAATCTCATTTCACCAGAAGGCAAACAAGTCATGTGTGGGCTGCGGAGCCTCCCATGAATATGAATGTGAGTGACCGCTACAGGCGAGACGCTCCTCTGCCCCCAAACAGATGCAGGGCTCGGTTCCAGCCCTCATCATCCTCGTCATCATCAAAGAGATTTAGTGGAAATTTAAAATGAATAAATCACACTGACGAGGGTTTTATCATGTGCTTGATGCTGTGATTGGAAGCGAGAGGTTGTGTTTGATTCGCGCCACACGGTGGCACCAGACAGCAGCGCGTCTGCTCGGCCTCCTCACTTCATTTTCTCCTCAATCATCAGAGCCGAGTTCACCTCCGGGGAAGCCAACAAATCTCTGCTGGGTTAGTCTGGCTGCTGACCCGCTGTGTTTGTAAACGCTGGAAAGTTTTAGAGCACGTGAGAATGAGAAGCAACTCCAAGTGGCTTTGAGTAAATCAGACCTTGACGAAATTGCACGTTGCTCATTTAGTTTCAGAGCTGAGACGCTGATGATGAAAAGGAAGGGGTTAAACGCTGATGTGCCCCTTGTGGGTTTGTGCAGGGCTGTTGCCGTTGAGGTAGTTCATTATCTTCCCACTAATAGCAAACACTCATGGAAGAGATGTGCGTGGGAGGATATTGTGTCAGCGCCTCATAAGAAGCAGTCCACTGCTTACAATGAATTAAACTAATTAATCAAATGCCCCCCATTAATAGCGTGTTGTCTCTGTCAGTGTGACCTGAATTAAATCGAGCACTACCACCTGGGCCTGTAAAAGGAGAGGGAAAACTTTCTTTTAATAATCAAATATCTCCTTGTGATGGCAGACTTTTTCATTCCAGCGCACTCAGGAGTTTCATCCCCTGGCACTCGCCGTCTGCAAGCTCGACACAAGGCAGCAATCAATTGCTAATTCACACACAAGCGGACAGGAGTCTTCAGTCAGGGCGGCAACTCAAAAGCACTAATTCAACAAGAGCTCAGCCTATTTGTATCCCGAGGGGCTGGTTGTAAAGATCCACACTGACCACACAAACGCCGGGCATCGTGATTAATGCTCCTCCAACACAGGACCACCGCTACGGATAAAGAGACGAGGATCGATAGGGACTTTATTGATAGGGCTCGTCGAATGAAGATGACATTTGCTGTCTTTGGGAGATCTTTTAATTTGTCGCGGTAAGTGAAAACTCGACTTCGAGAAAGGTCAAGGGAGAGAGGCGCGAAGGGATGAAAAGGACCAGGAAACAGGATAAATAAAGACAATAAAAAAGCAGGTCGTAGTGAAAAGACTAAAGGATGCCCGCCCCCCCTGCAGGTTTACCTCTCCCCTCTTCCTCCTGCAGACATTTACACTCTCCTTATTGTGTTTTTAGAGGGAAAGCCTTGTGTTTGAATAGCTTTGGTGTCAAGTTTGAGCAAAATAAAAGTGCAGACCTCCCTCGGAGGCGGTGTGTGCCACACAGGGAGCATTGAGCCATCAAGTCGGTCGGCCAGAGGCATTGTTGCAAAAAATACACATGGGGGCTCGTGATTTGGCCTTGATATAACAGCGGAGGGAGAGGGGAGGGTGGAGTGGAGCATTCAGAATTTTAAAGCTCAAAAAACAGAGAGAAAAGGGGGGGCTTCTTGCTTCAACTGCAGACCATTTGTACTTTCTGCAGACGATAATGCCTACTTTCCTCTCTGTCATCCTGTCCCATTTTATCCCTGTTCCCCTGCCATCTCGCTGTCCTTTCTCCGAGCCCTTTGGCCCTCCCCTCTGTTATCAAAAGCTTTGTGATCAGGGCGCAGTGTGGGAGCCTCCCCACGACAGCACGCTGCGATTCGGAGCAGCTTGCTGGGCTGAGGACGTGCTTGTTGGAGGCCCGATCAATAGGCAAGGATTCCACACACAAAGCTGAGGTGACAGGCAAAGTCTGTGAGAAAGGGGAGCGTGACCTTTAGAGAATACAATTTAAAAAAGAAAAAAATAAAATCTCTCTGACGCCGCCTAAGTTAACTCTGGCACCACACTGTGCCTGAACTTGCAGATCGTTTATTTTCCTGGACAGTACCAATTGAGCGAGCGGAGGGGAAGAGGGGGGAGGGAGGTCTGGGATTGGGGATTGAGGTGAGAGAAGAAGCAAAGCGGGGGTGATGGTGGGAGGGGATGTGGAGAAGAGTACCAATTTAGGCATGTTGTGCCAACAAATGTACTTGTTTTCCTTTTTTTTTTTAAACTTTCCAGCTCTGCCGCTCTTCACCTCGTCGTCTTTCATCACTCCTGCTGTAAAGGCTGCTTAAGGAGTCCAGCCTCAACACACACTCTGCACACAAACTCCTCTAAACCAACAACATGTTTGTACAATTACAATCCAGCACTGACAGAAAATCCATGTTTGACTGCCTTAATGATTTAGTTGCTTCTTTGGGCTTTTTTCTCCTTAACATTCCCAGATTTTCCCTCTCTCCCTCTGTTGCGCATCAGTGGATAACATCCTCTCGCCAAATATTAAATTGAAGTCAATGTTGTCAAGCCACTTAGAAAAAAAAGTGAATGTAATTTTCAAGCCATCAATCTATAACTGCTTGTGGCCGACTGTTTATATTTTGTCAGTTGCATTGATTTGTTTTGAATCGCAGCATACTTAGCAGACCTGGATTTTTCAGGACCGATCTTTTAGAAATATGTCATCTAAGTATTCATGAAGTCCTCCGTGAATTTTGGGGGTGTTTGGACGGATGGGGTGAGCGAGGTGTGTCGGTTAAATCTTTTTCTTTTCTCTCCTCTTTAATCTGGGCTGCTGTCGCTGTTTCCATCCAGCAGGGGGCAGTGTTCTATGAGCTATCTCCTCCTGAGCTGACTTTTTGTCCTCTCAGACTGATGGGGGCTGCTGCAGTCTTGTCTGGATAAAGATGAGGAGAGAAAAAAGGGGTTTGGGCTGCTGCATTGCACAACACAAGCGTGCATCAAGCGGAGGAAGCTGCTGGTAGATTTGCAGCCTTCTCCCTTTTGTTTTACATCTAAATTGTGTTTGGACAAGCCCCTCTCTGCATGTGTGATTACCAGTGACACTGTTACTTTTTCCAGACACAAGTTCAGGTTGCGCTTTAGTCATTAGAGCGCTTTGTGTCACCGGGGCAATTGTGAACACAAAGGAAACCGAGGGCTTTCAGGGTGCTAGTTAAATTTTTTTTTATCGCACTTTTACCCTCAGTTCCCAACGATTTCAACTTATTAATAGCTCTCAAGGACAAGAGGGGGTTCATGCCTACTTTTCGTGTTACGTTGCTAAGTAGCAAACATGTAATTAGATGTATAAATAATTCTTGGGGAGCTGTGTTTCCTTGTGGCGGCGCTTTTTTGGACTGTAATCACAAATCATTTGATCTCCTTTTCATTGGAGACAAAAGGGGAACACTAAGAGCCACATTCCCCACCAACACGAGGGCTTGCACTAATGTACACAACAAACCGTTCGTGGCAAAGATTACATCTTCTAGGAAAATTAACATTCATCGCCACGCGGTCGAAGATTAAATCAATTTCTCTGCTTCCGTCACATCACGTTATCAGCCGAGAGACGGTAAACAGACAGTAAGTGGCATCTTCCTCGTGGTCCAGAGGCACTCCAGCTCACATCATAATGGGCCCGAGCCGGCGTGATCATGTTCACAACAGAGACGCATCAATATTCACGTGGCCTGATTTCACTGAGGAATCGGTGATGGCACACATTAGCCAGCAGTTAGTAGCTTTTATAGGAGGACTAAAACATGACAGGATTTCACGACTAAATATACAGAGAACAGGAAAAAGGAGCTAATTAATACTGTATATGAATTGAGCCGTTCTTGTACTCCAACCACAACCACTTGGCAAGAAATTGAAGCCATGCAGCTCAACTGGCCATTTCCACTCTAAAAACAGTAAATATTAGCATTCAGGTTGATTTTATTTATTTTGTAGAGAGATTTTTAACAACAACTGGAAGCGATTATGTAAGATATTCATGAATCTTTGGTGCGTAGATGTGGTACGAACCAATATTAGTTTCTACTGTTGATGTTGTTTTTCTGAACCATTATTTAAATGTTTCTGTCTGGTTCCTGCATTTTTAATGACAAACATCTTTTAGGTTTTGTATTTCAGATAAATTTTAATATTTTTGTACTTCAATAATAAATACAAACCCAGAGACACTCTTGTTTACAGTTTATTTCCACTTGGCAAATTTCATACATCGCTTGTTCTCAATACAATAATCAACACAATTCTTCCAAGTGAAAAAAAGGGGAGGAAGAAGAAAAATCTGTTTGTTTGAAAGCAACACTAAAGAGTTTCCCGCTTCTCCCTCCTACTGGTTGAAAGTGGAATTACAACTGTCGTAAACAACCCTGCAGCAGCCTGCTGTAGCTAGCGCTTATAATGAGCTAATGTTAACTTGAGCCAATTGATACTAAATAAGCCACAAATCAAAAAGATCCACACTGTTGTACAAAAAAACTTTATTACTTACAAGTCCAGTAGCATCAAAGCCAGGTCACCATCAGTTTGTGATTTCATTCAGCTCCCTCAAGCGAGTGTAGGCTGCATTGATGTTCACTCTGGTTTTAGCTCTTTGCTTCTCCTCCATTTAATTTCAGGCTCTGCCATAATGCAAACAAAAAAAAAAAACAAAAAAAAAATTCCTCTATTTCTTCTTCTTGTGCTTGTATTGATGGTTGGCGAATTGAAAACGCTAACTGCTAGCCTTTTATATTAGCTATCAGCAGAGTAAAAATGCTAACAGCCATAATGCAGGCAGAGAGCTCCACCTAGTGTACCTACCAGTCCCTTAAAACTGTTAAAGGTTGAATATGGAGCATTTTAATAAAAAGCTATATGTTTAAAAAATAATACACCCACGGGGCATTTAGAAGTGTGCAGTAGAGGGCTGCATTGGGATTGGGTCCCGCTGGGCTGTTCACTTCACGTATCAGCGGTGAATAAAAATGGTGACGGCTGGAAAATTAGTTCTGTTGTTGCAGTACCACCTCTGAACACCAGAGTTCGCCAGAACTTGCCAGAATGTCCGTGTTCCACATTCCACCTTTAAGTGGGTTTCTGGTCAGCAGGAGACTGCAGAGTGCTGTCAAGTCTGACATTGGTAAAATTTCTACCTCAAGAATCACTGAAACCCACTTTGAAAGCAATAGCTTAAAGTGTTCAAGAGGTCCTAAAATGCAGTTAATCAACAATCGAAATAAGTATTTTGAGCCTCTAAAAAGCATAAGAAATGTTCTTTTGGCTTTCATCTGTCCCAGGAGCCCTGACACAGGCCATTCTAAACCCCCTAAACCAGTCTTGCTGTGAAAAGAGCTGTTAGCCCCTCCCACTCAGCCAGGACATGAATATGATAATGAGCTGCTTGCTGATTGGTTGGTTTCCCCAGAAGGCCTCAGACACTGGAGACATGCAGGTTTGAGGAGGCGTGGCTCCCCCTTATGACGTGTTAAAGAAGGTTTTCTCAGATCAGAAGTTTTTCTCTCACCTTTTTCAACTTTCTAATTTACATAAAAAGTAGGTCACACACGGCTTTGACTTTTTGGCATGCTACTTTTGACCACCCAAGCTGTCTTATTCAACAACAACAAGGAACCAACCTTATTAAGACAAATTTAGATAACACAACAGAGAATAATTTTAGCCCATTACTTATTTAGAGAGGAGAGTTGATATTTCTCAGCCTTGGTGTGGTGCATGTTCTGAACCACAGAGCAATACAGCCAAATCATTATTAATTATTAATAAACTAATTAAAATATTGTTTCACCTCAGTTTGAAAAACAACAGGTGGGTGTCTCAGTTCTTTTGGTTCTTGGAAACATTGGAGAGACTTAACCAACACAGCACTTCCACACCACCCTGAACGTTTCCAGCTAGTTTCAAAAGTACTACCTCCTCACGGGGCCATTTTCTGGGGTGAATCTCTGCTTTAGCCCTGGTTCCTGTTGTGAAAACCCACAAGGGCCAAAAAAAAAAAAAAAAGTGGTTCATGAAAACCACATTGCTTCTTAGAAACGTCCTGTCGGTGGAGATTCAAGGTATTTCATATTCTCTTGTGAGGCAGAATAAAAGCCAATACAGCAATGTATGTGGTGCTGTTTTTAGCAAGAGACTGCATGAACCACACCGTCTGAGATGCTAGGTTAAGGGTTAGAGGTTTAGTTAGCTCATTTATGTAAGACATCTGCTATAATAGGTGATTCTGGTAGAGTTTATAGTATTTTCCTGAAATCTAGTCTAGACAAGTTAATTGCGCAATATATGCAATAAACAGAGCTTACCACCACATATATATGACTCATGCATTTGATTAGTTGTTTGCAATAATCTCTAATCAAGAAATAAACTTTATTACTCACATTGTTTTTGCCTGATACCTGATTGAGGCCATTTGTTGATTTGCAAAAGACGAACATTTGTTGCAGGTATAAACATTATCCTTTCATTGCTAATTTTCTCTATCTTTTAAGAGAAATTATGATCAAAATTAGTACAAAAGCAAAAGTAGCTATTCTTAGGTTAAGAAAACCTCCCTTTGAAACAAAATAAGAATTCTTCCGTGGTGCTCGGGCTTGAGTAGACTGCCTACCAAACGGTGACAAAACAGGATGGGTTCAGTGGACCCCATGGGAGGTCTTACATTTCCTTTCCCCTCATGAGTCCTCCATTTGGCCCCCACCACAAAAAGCCATCCTGGTATTTGATGTTCCGCAAAAAAGCAATTAGCTGGTCACATTTCCGCATGTAAATGAAATGACTTGTTTCTATGGAACCTGCAGGACCTCAAAGACATATTCCCTCTGCTGGCGCATTTGACATGAGGTCTGCCAGCATTAACATTTGATAAGAAGGGTCGTTTACAACTCCCAGCTGCTTGCCAGCACCAGACAGTGACCTTTCCAACAACAGTAATTTTTACAGACCTTTAAAAAGCTTGCACCCTGCCTTGCCCACGCTCTGTCTCATCATCTCTAATGATTTCCTTATTTTGACCGCGGCACGTGTTGTTTCCTCTCGCCTTAACACAGACTAACCCACGCTAAAGGAAAATACTCCTCCATTCCTCCTCCGTGGTATTTCAATTTGAACCCCCACTGTCTGGATTATTACTCATGAGGAGCCTTTTTCTTTATTTATTTATTTGCACACAGACGCATTCTTCACCCAGCTCTATTGGGTTACATGGTGGGGTGAGTTGTCTCCCTGCTTTCCAGCACTGGCTGTCTGCTTTCACGGTTTCTAAAACCTACACAACGCCTCAAATGCTACAGTAAGAGTTCCAGAACTTGGTTATCTGACTTCGGGGTCAATACTTTATCATCCTCCCATGCTAAATTTATCTAAACACAATCCGGTCAAGTGGTTTTCATAACAGGTTACCGATGACGCTTGGAAGAAAACAAGCAACAGATTAGCCTTGGAGGGGGAACGGAACACGAACTCTTTGAAAACGACCGGGTGAATAATACATCACCGCTGCACAGCTGTAGAGAGTGTTGAGAAAGAACAGGGCTGCAGCACAAATCAGCGATGATGGAACAACCTTGAGAAGATATCAACTGAGCGGCAACAATTTTCATACATGTGGGTTAAGAAACCAAAGGATCTATTGTGTAAGTGCAGCTCATTCCTTTGATGCTGTCTGCTTGCCATGGCAACAGGATGTTCAATAGTTTCAATAGTTGGAGGAAATCTTTCAGTCTGCCACAGTGTTTGAACTCCACTGATAAAACGTGAAATGTTTTAAGCGGCTTTATATTAGTGTCATAAAACATCACCATCAATCTGTCGGCTGCTGGAAACATGTAATGATTGTGATGTACTGTAACCCCCAGCAGCAGGGATGTGACATAAACTGTGCGTCTGATCTTAGATACCATTTTATGTCCACCACAGTGATATTTCACTGTACTCTGCAGATACCTGAGACCTATGAATCTATCAAATGAAAAATATAGTTTTCAATTTATTACCACAAGAAAGTTACGAGAAAAAAGAAAATATCTTTGAGTTTTTAAGGCCATCTTCCATCCCTTTCTTTCAGTTCTTGGCTAAATGAGCGGAAAAAAGGTCTAAAATTAGGCAAGCATGGTTTTATTTTGACAATTAAATCAAATTAATGACTCAGGTTTCATGTTTACTTAAAAAACTCAACTAACAAAGAAAAGAAATTTCAAATTAAACTAAAACACAAGATAATGAGCTCCAGAATTTGGCTCACATCTTTTTTTCTGTGATTTTTGCATCATTATTTTTCTTTGAGTTTCACCAGCAAATGAATAAATAAACGAATTACAGATTTTTCCAATATTTCCAGAAAGCTCAGCATCTCTATGACCAAAGCGATGGCTCTAAAAATAACATTAATATCAGATGATTTTAGATAAATTCATGTAATAAAGAAAAACTTTACTAGGTTTTAACTCTTTGGCATTCTGGTAAAATTTGCGTTAGCCTCATTATAGTTTGGGTATATTCTAAATGAAATAAAGCCTAATAAGACAACCTGAAAACCATTTATTGCCCAAAATAAATCCAATAATTATTTTTATCATATTGTATGTCTTTCAAAATTAATTTATAATTCAAATCACAAATATAATTTGGGGGTGACAGTTACTCAGGTGTTAGGAGTTCGCCCTGAAACCAGTTGATTGCAGGTCATGTTAAGGGTCATGAGTGTCTAAGGGCTAAAACATTATTATCCATCCATCTTCTGTAACCGCTTATCCGAGCAGGGTCGCGGGGGCTGGTACCTATCTCCAGCAGTCATCGGGCAAACAGGCAGGGTACAACCTGGACAGGTTGCCAGTCCATCGCAGGGCAACACAGAGACACACAGGACAAACAACCACACACACTCACACCTAAGGACAATTTAGAGAGACCAATCAACCTGACAGTCATGTTTTTGGACTGTGGGAGGAAGCCGGAGTACCTGGAGAGAACCCATGCGTGCACAGGGAGAACATGCAAACTCCATGCAGAAAGACCCCAGGCTGGGATGTGAACCCAGAACCTTCTTGCTGCAAGGCAACTGCGCTAACCACTGCGCCACTGTGCAACCCTAAAACATTATTAATATTCTCTAATTCTCCAGACTTGATGTAACTTTTATCCCCTTTGCTGCTCGGGACCCTACATGGACACATGTAAACAGCCTGTTTTGTTATTACCATGACCCTGAGGAATTGTGTTTTATTCAGTTTTTATTTATTCTCTGCATTTAAAAGTCCACCTAATAATTTCCTTGCACAAAGTCTCATTGTTACAGTTAAATGCTTTTGAGTCTTCGAATGTTGCAGTACCCGCCTCTTCTGTCTAAAATAGACAAAAAAATGAAAAGATCATAAACCATGGGCAGAAGAGGAAAAACAAGAACTTGCTGTTATCAACATTTGGATAATTGATCACCCAGGGACCACAAGGACACAAATATTGTCAAATTCCTGGAAAAGAAATCACTCTAATATTCTTCTTCTTCGTCCTGTTGTTTTGGATTGAGAATGGAGAATCAGATCATTATCACCACCTATTTGGCTGTAGATCCTGCTGCTGTGCACTGGTGTTTATCGATCTATGGGAAAAAGAGCTTTCGTCCACAAACCGTTTGCCTTCAGGCTCTAGGAAAGAAAGCACAACCGTGTTTTTACCTTCCCACCAGTTATCAATGGGTGGGAGGGGCTATGGACAGATTGCCAGTTTAACACAGGGTCATGATGAACAACCAATCTCACACACAAACACACACTTAATTTAAAAACCAAATAGAGTTGCCACTTAAACTAGCATGCATGTTTTTGGGTCTCTGGCGTAAACCCTCACATAAACAGGGAAATAATGCAAACTCAATGCACTACTATCCTAGCCAGGAGTCAAACTACAGACCTTCTTGCTGTGAGGCAACAGCGCTAAACCAGCTGCACTTTGCAGCCACATGCAAGACATGCAGTTTGCATTACAGCAACCACACTTAGAGCTAACACAAAACATACAGAATTTTCATCTAGATTTATGATTTTATTTGAATTTGCATTCGATTTTTTGCTTTTAATATTCTT
The DNA here is from genome assembly GCA_006937985.1 of Aphyosemion australe. Taxonomy (NCBI): domain Eukaryota; kingdom Metazoa; phylum Chordata; class Actinopteri; order Cyprinodontiformes; family Nothobranchiidae; genus Aphyosemion; species Aphyosemion australe. Next base: position 946,338 of record SSNS01000087.1, read on the forward strand.
ATTTCTTTCTTTTATCGCCAGTCTGACAGTGGGATTAATAGCATGATGGACACCAGAGAGCAACAACACGGAAAACCTACTAATTAATTAAAAAACAAAACACATAGTTTGGATGGAAATTCAACCATTTGCATTTATTTTTGGACAGTTGAGCTCTTAAAATTGTTGTTTAACTACACCAGGAACCTTGAGGTTCAGTATGATGTGCAAGCACGTGATATGGAGTGAATCACCTGAACCCTTGGCCAGACTGAAGAGCCCTGAAGACAGAAAAGACCATGCTCAGGGCTGTGCCTCAGGCGTGTAACACACTGGTAAACATGTTTACCCCGGTGTGAAAATCATTGTCAAACACATGCTCCTGGCAAACACAGTAAGAAAACAAGACACACCATCATAGTTAGAACTGATTAGTACAACTCTATGTTAAACATAACAGTCTTCATTCATAATTCATTTTTTATTACTATTGTGACAGGCTGGAATACCCGCGTGACCTCTCGTGGGATTTTGTTCCAATCCCTCTGTGATTAAGGCTTGGCATTTTCAGAAACGTGAGCAAAAATAGGTGTGCCTGCTAACCTGCTCGAACTTCCCTGCATGATCCCTGAGTTTATTTTAGGAATAAGTTGCTCCTCCACCAGACAAGCATGATACATGGTAGCCTTCTGATAAGACCAATGAGAGTTAGTGTACCGCTCTGCACACGGCTTGATAAGTGTGATGTAGTGGGATTTGGGGGGGATTTGGATAGATGTGAGGACTGTATGTAATCTTTCTCACCCTCCTTCAAATGAATCCTTTATTCCTTTAAGCCACATCTGATGGGACCTCAGCAGGCACTCAATCAAAACCTCTTGCTTTCTTCTTCTTCCTCCTCTTCTTCTTCCTCTTCTTCACTCTCTCTGCATACGGAAATTTTTCTGTGCTCTCACTCAGCAACACATTAGTGAAATAACCTCCACCATACAGGATAATGTAGCCGACACGTAAATATGTCTGCCACCGGTGATCTTTCTGTCTCTAAACCCCCC
>SSNS01000087.1:947388-991312 GCA_006937985.1 Aphyosemion australe
AACCCCCCCCCCCCCCCCCCTCTCACACACACACACACACACACACACACACACAAACTGCCTGATCATCACTTTCCCTCTGCGGTGACCTGCTGTTATAGGAAATACTGTATTTTCCAGCTTCTTTATCCCCCCTGCTGTCCTTGGTCCTGTAACACAACGCCTTTAGACTTAAAGGGAAACTGACCAAATGCAGCCGTCCTGCAACAAAATAGAGTAATGACCAAATATTTTGAGAAAATATAAAAAAAAAAGATCAATGTCAAATACATTTATACAGTAAGTCTAAGACCCCCAACTGTTTGATGTTTATTTATAATGAATCGAGACAAAGGTTGTGACTACAGAAGGAGTTCTCAGGATTAAACAACATAAATCACTTATGTGGTTGAAGATAATGGCTTTTGGTCTACTTTGTCACAAATGTTCCTTATGAAGTATTAAGAACTGATGGTAACATGCAGTTCTGTTCATTTAATGTATTTCTCCAGTGCAGTCATCACTTGCATCAGTACTTATTTGGGACATGACATGGGCGATGATGGCAGAGGAGTTAAGTGCCCGCCACTGCAATTGGAAGGTCGCAGGTTCGCATCCCACTCAGTCTGTTGCTGTCGTTGTGTCCTTGGGCAAGACACTTAACCCACGTTGCCTGCTGGTGGTGGTCGGAGGGACTGGTGGCGCTAGTGTACGGCAGCCTCGCCTATGTCAGTGCGCCCCAGGGCAGTTGTAGCTGCAATGTAGCTCATCCCCACCAGCATGTGAATGTGTGGATGACTGATTGTGTTGTGAAGCGCCTTGGGGGGTTGTAGAACCCTAAGAAGGTGCTATACAAATACAGGCCATTTACCTTTTTTACCATTTATGAGTTATACGATGATAAATGACGTACCTAGACGGATGCAGAGTTGGTGGCATTTCTAATGGACAATTAAGTCTGTAAAACAATGTTTTACCTCTGTTGCTCGGTTAGAAATGTGCGTTCACAAAAGAGAGGCGTTGCTCCCAGGCAGCTGTGATCTCGGGAAATAGGGAGAGGGGCTTGAGGTGAGATCAATTATTGCCTCTAGATGGTGCCTTCTGACAAAAAATTACAGATTTCTGCTTGAAGCACATCAGTGTCCTGTTAAAGAGTGATAGGTGGACCGATATGTCGTTGTAAATGAAGTGTTGAGCCAAAAGTGAAATTGATTTTCCAACCTTCACAATGTCACCTATGGTTGCAACTACAAGACGCTTACATGGGCTTCTTCAGGGCAGAGGCTGGACGCACCCTTAGGGATAGGGTGAGGAGCTCAGAGTAGAGTTGCTCCTCCAACACTGAAGTTACCTTTCTGGACATTTTCCATGGGAGGTGTTTCAGACATTTTCTTCTGACAGGAGACCTTGTGACACACCTAAGAAAAATTAACAAAATGATGAGCTGATTTCAACCAGAGAAATCAAACTGCAGGTGTAAATAAATCCTAATGTTTTGCAGCTATGGGACCAAATTGGAATAGTCTTGGATGGTAGCAGGGGAAAGTTATGTCTAGACACTCCTGCTTGAGGTGTTATCCCAGTTTTGGATAAGCAGCAGAAAATGGTTGGATGGACAAATAAATGTTGCAGCTCAGTGAAACAGTCCTCTCCTCTCTTAGCCATTCAGCCAGCAGGTGTTGGGGCTCATTTTAGTGACTTTAAACTGAACTTATCTAAAATAAAACTATTAGACTGAAAAGTTTAAAAAACAGCATATCTGGATGTTTGAATTAAAAGTTAAACAATCTTAAGTTCCATTATTATAATTATCTAAAGACTATTGCTATTAATTTGCACTTTATTACCTTACATATTATAACTTCTGCTTCCACATTTAAATAAAAAATGCAGAAAACAAAACTTCTAATATATATTTTTAGAAGTGGTTGAATTTGTATTCATAAAACCAGCTCTTTTTATCTCATATTGGCCAAGGGGGTGCAGCTAATTTATAGGGGTGTCCAATTCATCCTCTTTGTGGTGCCACTGATCCCTCGAGCTCTTGCGAACACCATTATCTAAACCAGGAGCTGCAGCCTGAAAACCTCCCCACACTGCAAATGTTTAGCTGCATAACATTTGGTGTACAGTTGCAGACTACTATGATAAAGCAATTAGATGGCCTGTTTCTGCATTCAGGAGGATTTCTGCTGCTTGTCTTTGAATTATCGAAGCTCATTGCCTAGTTAATGATGCACTTAGACGCTTTTTTAGAGAAAATGTGGTGAAGAAAACTAAATGCCAACGCTAGCACATGAAAACAAAACTGTTTTTCAATTTTCAACTGAGAAAATCTAATCAGAATTGCTCTCTCCATGTTCCTGACAAGGTCTTTTTAATCGTCTCCAAACAATTCAAATCTAGTTCTAAAGTTTCTTTCATTTAAGAAAGGGAAATAAAACATCCTAAATTTGATGAACTTTCTTGAACTTTTCCTGCACATGTGAGCAATTTGCAGAACTAACAAGAATTTACACAGATAGACAAAGATAATAGGCAACAAAAACCATTTCAAGTTCCACTAGAATGATGTAGACCAGATTAACAGGAGAGTGAATTAATATTATGTACACACAGTTTAATGCCTTATCCTGTTTGACAGCACTGAATGCACGGCATGTTAAATCTGCTAAGAGAACAAATTATTGCAACATACAAAAAACTATTAAAGCCACACTCCTGGGGCCTCATTTATCAACCGTACTTACGTACAGATCTGTGCGTATTTCGTGCGTGGGAACGATTTTACGCATTGTGTGGTATTTACCAATTTGTACTTGTGCGTGAAAACGTTCCTAAATATAAGTACAGCTCTGACCGTGCGTAGGAACAGCATCTAGTGGCAGAACAAGGGAACCGCAATTCTGACGGTCTCAGTGATCCACGCGTGTTCCTCATCCACTAATTATTTTACCCAATAAATAATTATTTTGGTGGATTATTATTATTGGAGCTAAAACACCCGTGACCCACGGGAATCTGACATTGTAGAATGGCTGATTACGTGTTATTTTGTAATCACAATGTTTACTCTTACCATTTTTATGATGTTTTAAATCATTTTGAATTTATTTATCTATTATGTTTTAATTTAATTTAATTATTTTGACCTTGGGAAGCGCCCCGTGGTTTTTCTTGAGATTCGCTACATAAAAGATCGTTTCTTCTTATTCTTATTTATTATTGGAGGATCTAGCAGAGCAGAGTGCACTCCGGAGGGAACGGCTCTTCCGTGAGCGCAGCGCACTGATCCGATTCCAGTCCATATTCTGTTTTACAAATAAAACGACCTCCAGAACCTCCTCTGCTCCCCGATCATTCACGCGTTGTCAAGTGTCCAGTGCTTCGATCTCGCTGTCAATAAAGTTTTTCTTTTTTGTCCGGGAGGAACCCAGGGAATCCCCTCCCGATCTGAGGACGTAGTGTGACCAAATATGGTTAATTGAGGGCGTTTCTGTATGTAAATTACGTTAAACGGGCACGAGCTCCTGCAAGCGCACAGGTGGAATTTATCATCAGACGATTGCGGAGGAACATGCATACGAGAGGCCACCGCATGTTTCATAAATCAGGACGTTGACTGTTCGTACACACATTCTAAATTTCATCCGTAGGAGGGAATATAGGAACGTTTCTACGAACGTTTGATAAATGAGGCCCCTGAACTTTGTGGATATCTGCTCTCTGTCGCCCTCTCAAGGCTTGCTGCGTAACGTCACTGTCGTAAAATCAAATCTCTCTCGCGTGTTTAGACATGTTTACATTCCTAATGTCAGGCAAAACAACGAAAACAAATATTTTCCACTTCCACACATTGAATAAATAGTTTTATCAGGACTGTATAACAACTTAATGCCCGACCAAACACAATAACCCTGGTGAAATAATTTATTACTTACCTAGCCATTAGCAGCACAGCTAGGTTAGAGTCCGTAGTTCATGACGTTCTTTCTAAAAGAACTCTCCAGCGAGGAAAAGACGGCCCAATAATAACTCTGGTCTTTGCTCTTGCTCTATCACGTTCTCATTTTCTTTTCCTAGATTCCTCTGATAAGGTGAAGGTGGCATAGGAGTTAAGTGGTCCTTGGGCAAGACACTTAACCCGAATTGCCTCTGTTGGTGGTGGTAAGAAGGGCCGATGGCGCAACAATGCAGCCTCGCCTCTGTCAGACCGCCCCAGGGCGGCTGTGGCTACTCAGTAGCTTAGCATCATCAGCAGTGTGTGAATGTGAGAGTGCATGCAGCATCTTTGAGTGTCCTAACAAAGCTCTATATAAGTTTGATGAATTATTATTATTATTATAAGGGATTTCTAGCTTTCTTTGGTGGATCTGCCATTGCTCAAGTCTCTAAACCGCGGGTCTATGTTATGACAAGCCAAAGGGATCAAAAAAGCGCACTTTCTAAACTCGCGTTATGTCCACCAAAACACGTTTTGGTGGACAAAATGCACATTTAGAATGCAGGATTTTAGAACGCGCATTTTTTTGCTCCCTTTGGCGTCAAAATGCGTCTTCAAGACGTGTGTGTTCAAAACATGCATTTGGTGGACATAACGTGTGTTTAGAACGTGCGCTTTTTTGACCCCTTTGGCTTGCCATATAGTGCCGTAAAGCAACACGCAGTCAGTGCTTCTGGCGGGTCAAAAACTGTATAGTGCGGTAAACAGATGTGGGACCCTCTAAACACTATCACAGCTCTGAAAATGAACATAAAAGATGATAGTATGCTGCCAAAACTTTACAAAAAACGTTATTTTAAGGTGTAAATGTTGCGGAATGTGTCTTTAAGATTCAGCAGCGATAAAGTGTGTTGTTTCTTTCATTCTTGATTTAAATCAAGAGTAATTCTACCTTTGTATTGATTTAAATAGGCAAAGGAAGAAATTTGCAAAAACTGATGTTCCCCAGAGACTTTGTTTGCAGTTAACATAAAAAATTCAACAACATATAAATTTATTCCAGCTTTCCGAGTCTATTTTAGGACCTCTTTTGGCATTTTTTTGCCCCACCATCTGCTCCCATGATCAGACTTCATAAAGACCCTGCTGATACCAGCATGCTAATGAAAAGGCCTAAAAGCAGATTAAATTCCACCAGATCAGAATTTTCAGCCTTGGCCAAAAATGTCAACACGGGACTGAGCGATGTGCTCTCGACTGCAGTCCGTGTTTCACTCACATCCAAAATACAGCAACTTAAAGACATGCCCCTTGGATGGAGCAGCAACTTCATTTTCTAGTTAGATGTTGCACACAGCCTGACCAAATGAGTGCACATTTTATTCAGGGGATATTTGATTAACATTGACATGGACTAGAAAGTTTCATTTTAAAATCTGAGATATTTTTATTTGCAACAAAATATGTTCAGACAAGTAAGAAAACAAGTATTGCTTTTTTATTCCCTTAAGTGATAGGTTATTGCTTGTAAAAATCCATAAGTTCAGTTAGTTGCTGCTCCACAAATATTCAGCCAAACTGGGATGAGATTTAAGGGATAAAAACTGTAAAGAGTATTATAAAATTCAATAATGCTTTATTTCTTTTTCACACGGTTAGAAAAAGCCCGCCAACACTGACATTTCTTCTAAATTTTAAAATAGAGAGTAAAGATCAGCCTCATAACGATGAGTCACTGACAATGATATTTTGAGTTGTTCTAAAAATGTTCTAGCTGGAAAAGCAGAATTCTTCCTGCCATGGAGCTGATCGACCATGACAACTGTTATAGCTGTAGTTTTATTATTTTCTACACTGAATCCTGGAAACTTTTGTACCAGAACCTGTTCTGACTGGAAATGTATGAAGAGTAATTACATCAACAAAGGGGATTTTATTTACCATCGTGTAATGTCAAAAGATGACTGGGATCCCAGAATCCTCCGCTATGAAAAGCAAAAGCAGGATCTTCAGGTACAAATGTGAAAAAGACTGAAATGTTCCACAAAGGAAGGCTGCATGAAATTAATCTATTTATTTGACAGTATGCATTCAAAGAATGTTTTCTTTTAATTCAAGTAATCCAGACTACAAAGCAAAATGAATACCTGTGGTCATCATGTGTTCAGAGGGCTCTGAATTAACCTCTAAATGTAATTTGATTTTTTTTTAAATCACAACTGGAAATGTACAACAAGACTGACAAGATGAATGTATATTTAGTCTCCAAGCAGTCTCTTAAAGAGTGAGTAACACCTAAATCAACCTTTTTGTGCTGATAACCTGTATAGATGAGTGTCTAATAGTGCTGTAGACATGTGTAGTCATTATTTTGGCAGTTTAGTGCAACTTACTTAAAATGTAATATTTCAGCCCAAAACTGTAATCCTGTCTCCATCTTCAGGTTAAAACTCTGCTCCACAGTGATTTAGAATCAGCCACAGCTGATGGCTGTAGAGCTGCAGGGTGATGTTTTCTGTACAGTACTACGTGGCTGCACTGCACCGGCCACTCACCAGCTCATATGAAGCGTTAGGGCTCGGAGCCACTTGCCTCCTTAAAAATAAAGTCCTCCTCCGCCCTTTCCTCTAGTGATCATGGTGGACAGGAAATTCTCCAGCCTGCTGCCGTTTCTGTGTTTGCTCGTTCTACTGAGAGGTGAGTCTGCTGTGTGAGTGTGTGCTTGTTAACGACTCGTTTTTTCGACTGAGAAACTCCGAGAGCGCGGAGGTGTGGGGGGGGTGCTGCTGTCAATCACTGCCTCAGTGCTGTTCTCTCGGTCCGCCAGGCGACACCTCCTTTACACGCATTTTTCAAACAGGAAGTGTGGGTGAAATAAGACTGCACCCATGGTGTGCATCACCCTTCAAGGTTACCTATTAAGTCCATCCAAGATGCTGAAATATCTGAAGTAGCATTATTGTTGATATTTCCAAATAGGCAATGCCCAAATATACTCAAAGCCAGTGCACAAAAGACAAGTTGTCAGGTGGTTTCCATCTTTTAGCTATGATTTTCTTCATTGAAGTCAATCCTGCAAGCCAGATTCTATGGGTTTTCTTCGTATGTGATAGCCGTGGGTCATCATTTAGTAAGTGAACAACAGGATCCAAATGGAGAGGGACACCACGTAAATCAGTAATACAACAAAGTACTTTAACCCAGAGGTCCTGACCCAAGGACATTCCCATACAACATGAATAAATGTTGGTTTAATTTTCATATTTTAGTATGAGTTTAATCACAGTAATAGACACAAATGTAAAATGCATACATTTTGACCTTCCATACCTCCACCTTTCCCTGTCCTTCGCATAGCCATGAATGTGAACTGAGACTTATTTACATTAGTGAAAAAAATAACTAAAAGAAAACAAACAAACAAAAAAAACAACTGTCAGGTCTTCTAGCTCCATGTGTGTCATCTGATATAATCCTTAATGTTGAATCTTTATTTCTCCAAATTGAGGTAATTTCAAGAGCTATCTAGGTTTTTTATAACATTTCCACAGAAACCCACTATAAAACATATTAACTATACCTTTAATCTAAACCAGGGGTCACCAACTCCGGTCCATGAGGGCCACCACCCTGCACATGTTAGCTGTTTCTTTGCTCCTACACACCTGATTGAAATGAAAGAGTAATTAACAGGCCTGTGCAGAGTTAAACGTGGTAAGGAGAGGATTAAAATACTCCATTCAGATGTGGTAGAGCAGGAAACACAGAAAACTAGCAGGATGGTAGCTCTCGAGGACTGGGGGTGATGACTCCTGATCTAAACTCTCCTGAAAGCAGAAATCTTTGGCACGTTAGAGAACCTTAATGATTTATCAGGAAACCAGCTAAAGCAAATCTAAACTCTATGCTTCCACAGATGCAGTGCTATTTGAATTGACCCGTTTATTGTAACACGCTGGTGTGAAAAACACTACAGACTGTCAGATGTGTCAAAAACAGTAACACTTGCAATCTGCACCTTGAGTACTTAGACCTGTTTTGAGTGTGTCGGTGTCCCTGTATGCGTTTAGCATGTGTGTACAATAGAAAAGCCTGTGTGTGTGTGTGGGAGCGTGTGTGTGTGTGTGTGTGTGTCTGTGTGTGTGTGTGTGTGTGTGTGTGTGTGTGTGAGAAATACCTCCTAGTTTAAGTGCAGCTCCATGACTACTGCTCCCAGGGCAACAGTGGTGCGGCGAAGGTAGAGAAGACTCGACTACACTGACAACCACCCCCACGACACACACACACACACACACACACACACACACACACACACACACACACACACACACACACACACACACACACACACACACACACTTGAGAATGGGAGATTTTTTTTTTCTCTCTTCTTTCCATCTCCTCCTCTGCCTCTCTCTCTCTTTCTCTCAGTCTTTCTCTCACTTGTCTCCTCTCCAAGTTCCCCTCAACAACAGCCAGGCCAATTAAGAAATGGCTCTTGAAAGGGTAGCAATTATTCCTTTGCAAGACATAGACGGCTCCTGCTTGCCTCCGCACATTATTATCTCTCTGGTATCCTACAGTGAGGTGCCCGGCCAACCATTCACCGAAACGCCTTACACTTCTGCCAGCCTCGCTGCTTCCTCTCTCTATCTGGCTGTCTGTGCTGATGAGGGCCAGATTGCAAAGCATGGCAGTCTGAGGCCCAATGGTGAGCAGAGAAACACGAGATAATGGTTGGATTATTAAGGGAAGCCCTGTTGAGAGGAAAGATTTTTTTGATAGCTGTGCCACCACCCCAGCAACCTACATTTAGTCCTTTTTTTATATTATTTCTTCCCATCATTCCCCCTTTTTCACGGTTCATGTCATTTATTTTTTCCCCAGTGATCCTCCTTGCCTGCCACATGCAAATGAGAGACACCGCTGTGGGTTTAATGCTAATCAATACTGTGCAAATATTCATTTAAGAAGACGGCTGCTCGGTGAGAGAGGGACCTGACCTACTTGAAATGCATGAAGCTCTGTGTTTTGTTCAGAACATTATTGTAGGAATGCATGTCTCACAATCTGTACATTGCGTTTTTTTTTGTGGAAAAGTCTTCCTAAAAACCAAGAATGAAAATAGAGGTGGTAAAAAAGGAAGAGATAACAACTGAGGAGGCTGAAATATGAAGGGACTTGGGTGCTTTTAAATAATCATTCTATCTGTATAAATAATAGAAACCTCTCTCACTGTCATTACATAAGGCTTTTGTGTGAAAACAGTGCATCGCTGTAACCAAGAAAGAGGTGCAAATGGAAAAAGGCAAAGGCTGTAGGTGCTACAGACGTGGGCTCGTTGATGGCTCCATCATCTATAAAAGCACAAAAGTAGGAACTCAAAGGGCTGGATTAAGAGCCCCGCTGTGGGAAGAGCACCATGGGACATGTAAAACAGCCTGTTAATAAAACTTCAGTCCATGTGAGTCAATTATTCAGGACATTTGGGTGAGATCATTATGTTCTTGGGCTAAATAAAGTTGGTTAAAGCAGCAATCTGGAATTTTCCCCTTTTCAGGAATTATGTATGATTTTTCAGAAATCAGTAAAATTGATTGTCCTTTTGTGTAGTGTGATATAATGTAAGCAATACGTCTTTTTTTTTGTTTTTTTTTGCTAAGCCCGCCCCCTGCCCCGTAAAACTTACCGTTACACTACTGCTTATGTGCTTCAAATTTAAGGAAGTACCTCGCTGAGGCAGCGTTGATGAACTTTTCACGGACAAGTAAGTCTTTAAAATATAAATATATGAAAACACAACATGACATGAGAATAATAATTGTAAAACAACATGTTTTAGATCTGTTTGTCGGCTACAGAAGCACATTCATAAACAAGAAACGTGCAGTCGCCGTCTTAAAAAAACGAAACGACTGACTCTTGGTGTGATATGCTTGTCAGCCACTAGATGGTGCCATCGGATAAAAGAAAAACTCCTGATAGCAGCTTTAGGTCAAAGAGAAATGAACATTTTGTGTTTATTTAGGACAAAGGACAAATTATCACAAGGTAAAGCAAAACAAATTTCATTCCATATGCCATCATTTTAATTTTTGTAGCATGTTTCTTGGCTGATTATTAAAAGAACGATTGGCCAACACTGTGACCTTCATTGTAAACTCATAATTTCAGACCATGATACCAACTCATAGCCTTCTAACATAGATATTCTTATTTTAATTAACGTAAATCCTCTAATTTTGGCCTGTATTCCATTACTGGCCGGGTCTCCTATATTAGCCGGTCTACTATTAGAAACAGCGTGTGTGTGTGTGTGTGTGTGTGTGTGTGTGTGTGTGTGTGTGTGTGTGTGTGTGTGTGTGTGTGTGTGTGTGTGTGTGTGTGTGTGTTTTTCGGAGATCGACGGTAAAGTGAGCCCTCACTAGATTTTTCGAGGCGCATGTATACCAAGTTTTACGGTAACAGCGGACTAGTGGATCATAATCTCCGGCTTCAAGATGAGCAGAAACGGAACAGAAAATGCTAGTTTGCAGTGATCATTTCATCACAGGTAAGGGTTTACTAAAGGGTTTTTATGGCGTTTTATTGAACAGTTATTTAGAAACGCAGCTACATAAACAGCAGGTAAACAGTTTGATACTGTTTTCATGTGTCCTCACTGCAAATAGCTTTTAGAGTGCTAATGTTTTTAGCAGTTAGCTCAGTGTTGTAGCGTTGCATTAATACCTTAATAAAATCAAACAAATGTACCAGAAATTTGGATTTAAAAAGGCTTAAAATGTTATAAGTAGATCCTAGCATGTACTCACCGTTAGCATTAGCTATCATTTTGAGTTAATTACGTAACTAAAATAGCACATCTCACGAGCATAAACAAGACAACGGTCATTTAAAGCTTCTCCGGATCTCTAAACTGTTAACCAACCTGAAATAAAATAGTTGTAGGCTTTCAGACTCATAAAAGGCTTTTGGTTTGCAGTGTAATATGAGATTTTCCACACGAGATAGTTTGTTGTGTCGATCGCTTCAGCGTTGGGTAAATCCTCCAGCATGTATTAAAAGTCCAACTTTTAAAATTAAATGAGCCCTAACCTAAAGGAAGATATCGCGTCTGTGCCAGCTCGTTTAGAACACGCACTTTCATCCGTCACGCTGTGTTTTATAGCAGAGCAAAACACTTCCTGTCCACTGTTTGAGTTGAGCGCCAGGGCAGGGTCACGTGAGTGAAACCCAGCAATCACTTTTGATTTGCACGTGAGACTTCAGTCACCGCTCAAATAGACACAAAACCTTGTTTTTATTCATTCTACTGGTAGTTTATTTTGCTCAAATTGAAATATTAGGCCTGCCTCTAATTCTGGCCTCCTTCCAATAAAGGCCTGAACCAGGATACGCTTGAGTAAATAAAGGCCCGGGCCTGAATTAGAGGATTTACGGTAAATAAATGTAATGATAGCCTGCTTGCTATCATCTGTAAGTCAAAGATTGTCTGTTGTCTCTCAAAGAAAAGCCTTTAATCACGTTTATTTTTGGGTTTTTAATTCAACAGACACAATTGTTGGGGACTCTGGTTTAAAAGTAAAAACGCACAGTATTAATGTCATTTTTATTCAAAGATAGCACACATTTTGTAATGTCAGGATGTGGACATGGATGTACTGGTCACCAAAAGATCTTTGTGACCTACCAATGATCCATTCTCATCCTGGTTGAGCTCATCTCTAAAAAGTGAGTTACAAACTAACTAAAGCCAAATCTATTGCCCCAAGGAGAGAAAAATGAGGTAAATACAGCCTCTAGTTGATGGGTGGCACAGCAATATCATAAATCACAAGATAAAAAAATCACTAGCCTTAGGAAAGTGTTGCACTGTAGCCTCTGTGTGTTTGAGCAGCAGGCAAAAAAGGTTAAAAGTTTGCTTTCCAGAGAAGACAAAGTCTTGACTCAGTAGCAAGTTCGAGCTCAGATATACCAGCGTGACATCTTTTCCTACACCTTTTCATCTCTACTGGTGTACAAAGTTGCTTTTTCTATGCTTTATTTAAAAGTAAACCACAAAGAGAATGACTGGCAGCCCCTCCAGTCAGGTTACTAACAAGCGGCCCTGTCACTATGAGTGGGGCAGCTTTCACAAAGTTGACCAAATTCCAATTCTTAAGATCAGCCTCTTGCGGTTATGGTGATCTCTGACTAATCTGCTAGAATGCAAATGTAACATGTACAATGTCAGATGCTTGATCTTTAGGCAATGTCCATAAGACTCTTTCACTGCCACACTTTATCTGAGTGTTGTCCATAAACACCAAATCATGTGATGGAAATGAGAAGGTGGCAATGGTGCTAGGTGGATAAATGTAAACTATAATAATCAGGCATGGCAACAATGGCAGGGGAGGTGTGAGAAACGAGACTGTGGGGTTATGGGCATATGGTCCTAAATTCAAAGGACTTACACAACACTAGAGATCAATGTTGATGGGCACCACCAATGGGATAAACCAAAACAGTTATTCCATTGTCAAACCCAACCCAGAGGACCCTATGCTAATCCAGAAAAGAAAACTTTTAAGTTTTCTGCTCTAGCTGCAACAAAACACACCCAAATATGAAACCACCATGCAACAGTAAAATGTTCAAAGCCATGTGTACAAAAATAGTCACAACCTGGATTTAACTAAGCAAATAGGTAGGAGCCTCCTATTGGATAATTACTGCATGGGTTAGGATTAGGGTTAGGGTTAGGGTTGAGAATGAGGTCAGCTGACTACCTGAATATACTGAATGACCAGGTTATTCCATCAATGGATTTGTTCTTCCCTGATGGCACGGGCATATTCCAAGATGACAATGCCAGGATTCATCGGGCCCAAATAAAGTTGCCACCTGGATTTAACTAAACAAACAGGTACAAGCCTCCTATTGGATAATTACTGCATGGGCGATTATCTTTCAACAAGTTATTTAACTCCAACCCCAAGATGACAATGCCAGGATTCATCGGGCTCAAATAGTGAAAGAGTGGTTCAGGGAGCATGAGACATCATTTTCACACATGGATTGGCCACCACAGAGTCCAGACCTGAACCCCATTGAGAATCTTTGAGATGTGCTGGAGAAGGCTTTGTGCAGCGGTCAGACTCTACCATCATCAATGCAAGATCTTGGTGACACATTAATGCAACACTGGATGGAATAAATCTGGTGACATTACAGAAGCTGATCGAAGCAATGCCACAGTGAAGGCATGCTGTAATCAAAGCTAAAGGTGGTCCAACAAAGCGTGTGCCTTTTTTTTGGTGGCGACTATTTTTTTGGCCAGGCAGTGTGTATTTCAAGTATACCTCAGAATGTTTTGTTTTTACTCCTCCCAACAGCGTCCTGACTTGTCCATATGATTCTTTCCATCTGCAGAGTGCGAACAGACCATATTGTTCCATTTGGATCAGAGAGCTTTACCCTTGAAGTGTTGCCATTTACACAGTCGTTGTTCAGTGTTTTCTAGATGCTGTTCTCATGATCACTGACATTATCAACTCTCAGAGAGACTTGAGTTTGTTCACAAGTTATCATGGGATCCTTTGTTGCCTCACACACTATTACACACCTTGCTGTTGCAGTGATCTTTGTTGTTCGACCACTCTTGAAGAGAGTAACAACGCCCTTGGATTTGTTCCATTTGTACTCAACCTGTCTGACTGGGATAGATGTTCAAACTCCTAAGATGTGGGTTTGTAACCTTTTCCAGGCTGATGAGCTTGAACAACTCTTTTTCTTCTTTTTCTCAGGTCCTCCAATATCTTTCTTTTCAGACTCTCCCATGTGAAAAACTTGACAATGGAGATTCTTTAGCTACAGCAGCACACCTATTCAAACTGGTGTCCAACACATTTGATGCAAGTCTGATTTCATTTTCAAATTGATTGTTTTGTTACTCAAACAAAATTGAACCCTTCTCCCATTAGACAAATAATTTTAGGAGTTGTGTAACCATTTATATGACATTAGGATCATTTTGTGCCAGTAAACAGATATGAGATGTAATTTTAAATTTTTTGCTAATTTTGAGGTGATGTAATGAATTTAACTATAATTTAGTTATAAACTAAAGTTTAAATTTTTTTTTCAAAGTTTCTCTCAAGTAAAAAAGTTCCTAATTAGATCTACCCTTATAATAAGTGGAATTATTAGTTGATACATTTAGAGCCAAATATGATTTTTGATATAATTTTTCTGTAATTCTGAGATGTTTATGTGAGAGAAATAAGAGACACAAGCAGGAAGGTTGAGTATGAGGTTATAACTCACTTCCTTTTAGTTCATGTCTGACATATGCTTCCTTTTCTTTCTTTTTTTTCAAATTTGCACCTCAACAAACTCTTGTTTGGCTGCATCACACTCCCAGAGAAAGATGATCTGCCTGCCTTCCTGCTGTGAATGTCCACACATACACCTCCAACACAGATGCTCAGCTCTCCTGCTTGTCTGCAACAGACATATGTAGAAAGACTTTATATGTGGCCAAATAAAATCACAAAGCAAAACACAAAAATAAAAAAACAATTTGTTTTCCTATAATTTAAATAACCGCACAGTTTGAAGGGTTCTTGTTTCACAATTTGCAACAACAAATCAATACTTTTCTCATTTCAGTGTTGCCATATTTGTTGTGTACATATGAATTGCTCTCCCTTGTCAAGTTCTTTGTCTCATCCTTTATTTACTGTCTTTTTTCTGTCCTGTTGCTATTTTTGGATTCTCTCTTTCGTTCAAAGTGGAGCCTTTCCAAAATAAACTGATTTTCTCCTCACCGTCACCGAAGGAATTGGCCGCAGTGTACTCAATCAATCAATGCGCTCTGCAACCCTTGTTAGCCCTGCTTCCCTCCATGCAAGTCCTGCTTAGATAATTGTTTATTATGGAGTCTAATGGGGGGACTGAATGCTGCCAGACAGCATGGCCACTTCCTCCTCTGCATGGAGACAGTTATCCACTAAAGTACACTGAAACAGTTCATAACTGCAGAGAAGACACATCCAATCCAAATATGCTGCAAACATACACGCTTGCATTAATAAGCAAAAGTTTTGAGTCACTTTTTATTTTACTTTTAAGATTTCTTGCACTCTAAAGTGGTCTTAAGCAGTTTTTCTCCAGGCGTTCTGAAGGTTTTTTTAAACATTTTTCTTTGATGGTTGGACTCTTCTCTATTTCAGTCTAGTCTTTACACCTGACCATTTTCAGAGATGTTTTTGTGTGTTTTTAAGCTTCCAATCACTGACATCTGAATAATTAGAGCATTAAAAACACCTTAAAGGAAGTAAATTAAATTCTGTCTTTAGGCTCCTCATTACTATCTGCATGCTGTGAGTCCTTAAAAAGTGGAGGTCAAAAGAAAAAGCAGGCCTAACAGCTTATATAGAGCATATGAATGATATCTGAGCATCATGTCCTAAAAAACAATCCAGCAAAGCCCTGACAGAGGACCTGAGAGATGTATCATCCTTTAGTTGATCCATCAACTGTATGCCAAGTTTTCAGCCTTTAGCACTTTAAAAATCACCTTGTTTCTGCAGGAGCATGGTTTTATATAAGTCAAACTGTATTATCTTGGGCATTTTTCAAAACAGCAGACAAAGAAAAATGAAACCAATGATGCAATTTCAATAGGATATTGCAACACAACAGCCTGGCAAGCCATCATATGTGAATAAAGTCTGGCTACGACCCATAGAGAGAGCTCAATCAATGGTTGTCTTTCAAACTGTCTCCACATACTATTGGACAACGAACAACGTGACGTACTTACTGCTACAGATGTTAGTCAATGGGGCAGTCTGCTATACACTGTTGAAGAAGACACAAATACATCTTTATTTTAAATAAAGGACTTAAGTAGCTCTATCTGCTTTTGATTTAATGAAAAGCCCAAGTCTAAATAGTCCAAAGTTGATGCCAAAGTTGTTTAAAGTCAAGTTAAAGTCCCAAGTATTCATCACACAATGGTGAAATTACATCTCCGCATTTGACCCATCCCCGTGGTGGGGAGCGGTGAGCTGCAGCTGTGGCCGCACTCGGGAACTGTTTGGTGGTTTAACCCCCCAATCCAACCCCTTAGTGCTGAGTGTCAAGCGAGGAGGCATTGGGTCCCATTTTTTCAAAGTCTTTGGTATGACCCGACCGGGAATCGAACCCTGATCTCCCAGTCCCAGGGCGGACACTCTACCACTAGGCCACCGGAGCTGGTTTCTAATGGAGCATGGCAAGACCGACCTGCAAAGCAAAATCATTTTGCTTCTGCTATGGTCTGTCTAGATTTCTAGGCTAGCGATACAATACAATATAGCCACTTTCAAAAGAAACACCAAGGCAGCATATCGGGGTAATACTGCCACCACGGTGTGTCTTTTGAAAGTACTGTAGTGGGAATGTTGCGGCATTAATGCCATCAAGCTTGATACTAATATTACCGCAATGCCGGACGTCTAAGTGAAGATCTGTTACGCCTTTGCGCAACAGATGGTGATGTCATGATGACGTGTGGGATGTCCACCGAGCCCCGGCGGGCAACAGTATGTAAAATGCAAGTAAACATGGTAAGTCCATTTTGTGTTTGTAAACAGTCTCAGCTGAGATGGCAAACTGGAGCGATGCAGAGATCCAGGAGCTTCTGGACTTTAGAGCTGAAACACAGATCACAGGACAGCTCATGGTGAGTGTGAAGGACAATCACCTTTTGGAATGGCTTGCAAAAAACTTAAGGAGCATGGCTTATATGGAAAAAAACAAGTTACGTTTAAGCTAAAAGGAGGTCCTCAAATTTAATTTCAGTGTTTTTCACAGTGCCAGTTCACCACTGAACTTACATGATTTTTAATTCTTGAATTTAGTCAAATGCTAAGGCTTTTTTTTTTTTTTGAAGAAAAAAAAATCAAATCAAAACCTTTTCTCTTATTTATTGACAGTGAATGCCAAAAAGAAAAAAAGCATGTAAAACATTCAGAAATGTTCTAAACTATTCCTCAAGACCTCTTGAAAAATAGTTTAAAAAGTCTGGGTCCTTGGAAGCAAACTCACAGAAATGAGGTGCAACTCAACACTTTTCTGTTCAACACATGAGGCAGAAATTTTGAGGCAGCAGCAGCTGTAGCTGTCAGCCAGCAGTTTAAATAAATGGGGGCCTCTTGCCCTGTCCAACGAGCCTGCTAATTGTATTTTCTCTTACTGGGTAGAATTTGTTGGGCTCCATCAGTCTTTGGTGGCATATATAAAATGACAGTCCACCTAGTTGACATTGTGAATAGTAGTCAGGTCAGGCCCCTGCTCTCCTTTGAGGCCAGGACGTTTGTTCAAACATTTTGATTCGCCTCATTAAATCTCCTGGAGTAGAGGAAGGAAGGATTTAGTCCTCCATTATTTTTGGCTGTGTTCCATATCCTTTGCATTATGTTAGGAAAGGTAATATGTCTTTTTAAATCAGTTTTGTTCTTTGAATGTTGAGAAATGAGCAGCTGAAAAAAAAACCTTTACATTACAGTACAGAATACATATGAAAGAAAACATAAAAACATAACCTGTTGGAAATGTACCTGAAAGGGGCAGCAGAACATAAAACCTCATTTATCGTGCTGTTGTTGTTGAATAGAGACAGATTGGGTGGTCAAATGTAGCATACCAAAGCTCAGAGCTATGTCTGTGCTGCTTTCTATGAAAATTCATCATCTTGGAAAGACGGAGAAATGGTTTGTTCTGAGAAAAGCTGTTTTATTACATATTAATCAAGCCACACCTCCTTAAATCTGCATGTGTCAACCTGCTTCAGTGTCAGCAATATATAACGCAAGCCCGAGCTACTGCTAACGCTAAATGTAGCTACTGCTAACGCTAGCCCGAGCTACTGCTAACTCTAGCCGAGCTACTGCTAACGCTAGCCTGAGCTAATGCTAATGCTAGCCCGAGCTACTGCTAACACTCGTCCGAGCTACTGCTAATGCTAGCCTGACCTACTGCTAACAGCCTTGTTGATCCAGAGGAAAAATGAAATGTACATGTTGGAGCCATAGACATTAATACGTAGATGCCCCATTGGGCGCTGGAGAGCGTAACAGTTTCGCCGCCATATTGGCTGGGTCTCCTCAATGTCTAAAATCAATGCAGGGTGGGCAACTATGCCTGTTTTTGTGCAGCCTACAGTTGCAACAACCGGCGTACTATTGAAAACAGATCACGTGGGATTACTATTGACGTTTATATCCTACCTGATGGAATTTTATATTTTTATTTATTTTCATTTGTTTTGTTTAATTATGTTTATATCTTAATTATCATGCCATACTATGTGTCAGATTTTGTGAAAAAGTTTGATAAAATGTGTTTTTTAGTTGGCACCTTCCTCAGTAGAAATGAATGCACTGGGAGTGAATGGAGACCCATCTAATATGGAGGTTGGCCACTACGGCAGCTCCCATAGGCAGTGCCAGTTCACGAGGCATCTACGTATATATGTCTGTGGTTGGAGCACCACTCACATTCCAGGATGCACTGGGAATACCCAGACTATGCATGAATGCCAGATAGATCCATACCCTGTGGTCTGGTCCGGTACTTGTCCTCTTCCTCGCTCATCTGCAAACACTCTCTCAACAACTAACTGAACCGTCACTTTGCCAGACACTCTTGTTGCAGCACTACTGAGAACATGTACCATCCAGACATTCATTCCTACTTCACGATTTAACCTTTTCCCCTTTTTAAGATACTTTCTGTTTTCTATGAACTGAAAACTTCAAGTGTATTTCTAAGATGATGATTTAGAAAGAGAACATAAGGAACCAGATCTTTGGAAACAAGGATGAGCTTCATTTGTTAGCACGTTCATGAATGATACGTAATGGTGCCGCAAATCACCAGGCCGCACTCTTGCTTCTTGTTCTCAAATGTCAGAGTAACAGTGTGTGAATATAAACGCTTAACATTTAGTGGCAAATAATGGAAGGTGGACAAGGCATTTGCAGTGCTGACATTTTAGATCTGTGCTCATAATGTGTTCTGGGGAAGCTGTAAAACAGCTAATGTGTTAGAGGGTCTCAGCGGCTTAGAACGACGCTAAATTAGAGCGAAAAGCAGGGAGGGGAGTAAGGGAGCTGGATAAGAGCTGAGGGGGGAAATAGGAAGAAGAAGAGGAAGAGGAAGCAATGAGTGTTTCGTTTTTTTGGTCTAAATCTTCAGCTAAGAGAGCCACAAGAAGAGAGAATTACGCAGGAAGAAAAATTGCCATTGTCGCAGGCAGAGACAGTGGTAAATGGTGCGTCATTTTGCAGTAATTTACAAATCGCAGAGTGGAAACAAAATTAGATTAAGTGAGTCTGTTGAAATGGACCTGCTAAACATCACTATTAATTATGTCGCTGTCAAGAGGAAAGGATATTTATTTTCATGGGAGAGAGTGAAATCATGCCATAGGTGACTGCTTTGGGTTTTTTAAGGGAGCCATTTTTCATGCGCACATCTTAACAGAACAACAGGGAAACACAGCCGTTCAATCAAAAACCCCTAATGTCTACATTATTGTTCAGGGCTTAACCTGACTTACAAGAAAAAAAATGTTACAATGTCACTGCCCACACTAATGAAGGAGGAACTGTTTGCCATGCTCTGATTGGCCAGATAAATGTTGCATACTTCAAAAAGGCAACACGTGAACATGTGAATAAATGTTGCCAATAATAGTCTGCGACATGATATTACTCACACACCAGACCTCCTCTTGAAAAACAGGGAGAAAAAGAGTAACGTAGAAATTTCTCAGCATGTATTCAGAGAAATGTGACTGAAGGACACGCTGCATGTGGAATAGGGTAAACTTTGAAAGTAGCATAAACAGAAAATGCTTGCAAAACACTTTCAGGTGGATTTGACCTTTTTGTTCAGGTCGGATCAACATCAGATGAAACAATAATCTTATTCATAATGCTGCATCCTTCTGCAAACAGCTGAAGGGCTGCGGAGATGGAGGTGTTAGTGGACACACACAACTGAATCAATACTTTGGGTTCAGACACACAATGTCACAGAATAATCTCAGCTGGTTGGGTCAGGATCCTGAAAACCCAAAAGGCAAAAAGAAGCAAGACCCACATGCATAACGATCAGCATTCGTTTTGTTCTAAAATATGTTGTAACTGACTAAAAGCACTAATGTAACATGTTTACATACCAATGTGGAGCAAATTCACCAACATACATTAGTTGAAAATTAGAGTTTAGTGTCTGTTTCATTCTTAGAGTCGTTGTAAACAGATGTTGGAATACAAAGCAGCGTCTGCAGCGGTGCAGTTTGCTCACATTTAAATAAAATATAAGCATGGGTTTTAGAGAAAAATGAATCCATCCATCCATCTGTCCTTCTATCAATCCATTCATCCTTCTATCCGTCCATCCATCCATCCATCCATCCATCCATCCATCCATCCATCCATCCATCCATCCATCCATCCATCCATCCATCCATCCATCCATCCATCCATCCATCCATCCATCCATCCATCCATCCATCCATCCATCCATCTGTCCATCCATCTGTCCATCCATTCATCCATCCATCATTCTATCCATCCATCGATCCCTTCGTCCATCCATCCATCTGTCCATCCATCCATCTATCCGTCCACCCATCCATCCTTTCATCCGTCCATCCATTCATCCATCCTTCTATTCATCCATCCATCATTCTATCCATCCGTCTATCCATTCGTCCATCCGTCCGTCCATCCGTCCGTCCATCCGTCCATCCATCCGTCCGTCCGTCCGTCCGTCCGTCCATCCTTCCATCCATCCATCCATCCATCCATCCATCCATCCATCCATCCATCCATCCATCCATCCATCCATCCATCCATCCGTCCATCCGTCCGTCCATCCATCCATCCATCCATCCTTATTTAGGTGCAAACATCCAAGGACTCACTATGTTTTCAGCTAGAAAGAGACGTGGAGTGCAGTCTCGTCTTACACACAGTTTCTTGGTTTCTCAGCCACTCAGGGGCTGCCAAGATGGAAGTGGGCAGAGGGGTCCTAGAAGGGACTAATAGATGATGTAGGCAGATGATGAGACACTTTTCAGGGATACTCCAGAGAGTCGGGATCCTGTTTATGTACTCCCTACTATTTCTCTGCTTTTTATATATAAATCAATTTATTCACTGTCTCATTGTTTTTATTGAAGAAGCACAATTGCACTAGCTGAAGTGCTCTCCCATCGACTCTCCCCTGTGAAGGTAAGATCCAGGAAGGCTCAGGCTTGTTCCAACCGAGCTGCAGCCAGCCACCGACCGGATCACGGATCAGAAACCAACAGAAGAAAGAGAAAGTTTTAGAAAGAGAAGAAGAGTGTTTGCATTTTTGTCAGATTTTATATCAACTTACTTAATTGGAAAATCGAAGGATATATGTTCAAGTGAAGTAATTAAGTTTTAAAGGGATACTATGTTTTTAGCACCCCTTAGTGTCTGTTAGTCAAAGCAAAAGTGAAACTTATCTCCTCGCTGTGTGTTCATCTTACATAATACCTTAATCTAACTGCTGAAATGTCTCCCCAGCCTTCATTAGTGTCTACAGGAGCGGTTCATCACTAAATCAAACAAATCAGCTGTGTTCATGATCTAAAACATGCAGGAAACATGCTGGAAGCAGACTGGAGAGCCAGGCATGTCAGCTCCACTTTATTACGTAAGTCCAGCAGGGACTGGGCCGGCACTCTGAAGTTGCAAGTGTGGTATTCATGGCCACAGAAGGCGGTGGAGGTCTGAGTGACATTTCATTAACCCTGTAAAGGGTCATTTTAGCACATACTGGCTCAAGAAAATGATTTAAAAATATGAAAAAGTTGCATAGTATGGCCTTAATTATAAAGGAAAACACATAAGCAGTAGCAGATAGTACTACTAGAAGATAACAAATCACAGAAATAAAGCAGTTTACCTGCCTGGAGGAAAACAGATTCTGAGAGTTGTGTAGGAGCTCATACACAGTTGTAACATTTGGCTCTGTGCTACAGTTGTCTGCTTCGATGCCTCCTCCTATGTAAGCCTGTCATGAGCATTACAGTAAACCTTTCCACACTCACCCATCTCTTTTGCAACTTCAGTTTCAGGATTTTGTTGTCAGGAGAAAAAAAAAGTCAGCGGCGTGTCAGTCAAAGGTGTAAGTTGCCTTCTTGATGCCAAAGTGATTTTGACAAGCACCTAGATGTGCAATAAAACGGAAAACAGAACAGTTTCTCTGCCTGGTAAATAGCCTTTACAAAAGATTGTTTTCTTTAATGGAAAACTAAACATCGAAACAAAATAGCTGAATCTGTAAAAAAGAAGTGAAGCCTTTCTACAGATCTATACCACAGAAATCATTTCAACTTGTTTTAGCAGGAAGCCCGGTGTCGTTAATAGCATTAGCCTCAGTGAGAGATCAGTCACAATACCACGGCCCCTTTTCAGTACAATGCAGCCGCAGTTAATCTGTGGTTAAATGTGATTTTCATCCTGTGTGTTCACATGGCTGTTCTAAAAACGGTCTGTGCACACATTATCTCTGTCTGAAGAAAAGACAGGTGTGCAAATAGATTATAGGTTTACAAATTCTACCACAAATTTCCCTTTTTGAAGCATAAGAGGTGTGAAAACTCTTCTTCTGTATCACGGAGGTGACATTAGCAGCAAGGCAGCTGTACCTTTGAATAAAATGAGCTGTTATTTCAGATACCATTTATATGTTTTTAAGCCTCTTTGCAACTTGGAACATGGTTTGCTTCGAGGCCACTGCAGGCCCAGATATTACACAGCACCATTGGCTGAAAGGGTAAGCCTTCGTTCCACTTCCCATCTGCTTGGCAGGCTGTCCCCGAGTCATTAGGCCCCTGCCCGAGTAGGAGGAAGTAGAGTAGGAGGGAACAGGGCTGGCCCCCGTACGCCTGGCACTGGTCATCCAGAGAGGGGGGGGCATCTGGCAAGGCAGCGCCCCAGGTCAGGCTATCTGAGGAAAGAGCACATCGGCGAGCGCTTCATGGATGGCTCACTGTCTGTCCCTGGCAGCTTGTCATTTATCACTGCTGAGCAGCAATGTCAGGTGGGAATGTGATTAATTTTGCTTTACCATTCTCAGAAATAAGCTCTATAAATCATCCTAAGCTCGGCTTGTGTGTAGGTTTTCCTTTTAGACTGATCTGACAAATCTTCACCTGGTCCCGGCGCCCTGCTCACACCTCCTCTTGCTCCTGATGTTGTAGCAAAAGGAGTTTGGTGTCAAATGGACACGTCATGGATGGGAAGCGTCCAGCAGAGGACAGACACATCTTAAAAGGAGACATTTGTACTCGTAGACTCTTACAGTTCTGTCACCTGGTTACATTTAAAATGCAAGGTGTGATAAGAAAGTGAGACAAAACGTGGTTGCAAAACATCCGAACCTATGACCATTTTCTGTCTAGATCAAAGAGTCACGCATATGACCATCTGTCCATTTCAAATGAATGACAGGAGGAGAGAGACACTGAAACTGAACATGCTGATGATGTGGACCTGTCAGCACAGACTGTCGACGTAGAGGATTTGAGTTTATTACCACAGTCACCGAACACATCACTCCTAATATGTCAGAGGTAATAAGGACACTCTAGTGATAGGTGGCAGACTGCCAGTATGTCAGACAAGCACCCCGTTATGAAAAGCTTTTCTATTAATTTTACAGATGTGCTGCTGTTTTGTGAGTGATTTAACTCATCTTTCACAAGACTTCCCCCCTCTTTATTTTCACTCGCTTAGTCTCTTTGTAACAGGAGTCATTGATGGAGGCTTTCAAAAAAGTGGAGCAGAAGGAGTGCAGATTCTGAGAAAACGTAAGACCAGATGTGTTTTTTGATCAGCCATACAAAGTGGATGAAAGGCACTGAAAATAGCCATAATTCAGGCTTAAAGCTACATTCTTTTTTCCTTTAAGTTTGCAGCGGATATGGAAATAGCTTAACAAAGTAAACAGACGGGCACTGTCACATAATCCAGGGATCTTTATCAGTTTGGTCTTTCAAAGAAAAAAGTGTTAAATTTTTGTTTAAAGAAAACAAAACATTTCCATAAAACTAGGGCTACTTTATTTTTAGTGACAAATCAGCTAAATAATTCATACGTTACAAAGAAATCACAACAAGGGTTGTGATGATCTGATCAGCTCTTGTCAACATAATAAATAAATCCACTGCTGCACACGTTACACCAGCGATAGGCAGTACGAGTGCCACTATCCAGCATGTTTTAGTTGTTTCCCTGCTTCAACACATCTAATTCAGTGGTTGAATCACCAGGTTTACAAGCTCTGATTAAACTCAGGTGTCTGCTAGAGAATAATAGCTTGACCATTGTTTTTAGCTTGCCAAACGTCCGACATTCAAATAGGTTCAGAAAAATGGGAACTGGGAAAATCTTTAAATTGTAGTTGGCTCTTAGTTAATGTGAGCCAGTTTACAAACCACTCCCTCAATCCTTCCTCTCTGGGTTGTTAAGCCTAGTTTAGACTTCATCAGCTCAGGTGTGGACTTGCGTATCGACAGAGACGTTTTCTTCTTCTCTGTTCTCTGGGAAGTGTTGCACAGCAGTTCCCCACCAGGACAGCAGAGGGCGTAGTGCCAATCTGGGGTAGTCCTTCCACCATTGCAGTCATGTCTTTGGTCCATGATGATTTACTATTGTGTACTTGTATTTATATTGTGTATATATATTTCAGAGACTTTTTTAACATGGACAATTCTGTCCCCCCCCCCTTCACCTCTTCATGCAGTCCCAACCTCCAGACCCAGATTTTCCATAAATCCGTCCACGAATAAAACGTTTTTGTACGTCTGTATGCTCCTTCAGTCACGGGTGTATAACCGTTTATATCATTGGACTTCTGATCATTCTCCAATCTGCCACTAGATATCTTTGGCACTTTATTTATTTATTTAATGTTATTTAAACATTTTGGGAGGAGGTGCTGTTGAAGAATGTAAAGGAAGTGACTTGCTGACCAATCACAGGTTTGCATTTTCTGTCACTTTTAACAGTTAAAGCTATAGACATGTCTACATCACCCTCTGCGGGTCTGCCATAGAGCCCTTGCCTTGACGCATCATGGTCTCTCTGTCGCCAAGCTGGTGGAGAAGCATAAACTAGGCTTTGGGCTCTTTGGGTAAAGACACTGCTGGCCATTGATGAAGCTATAGGTACTTTTTAAAATCATGGTAAACCACATCTTGTATTAGTCTTCTGAGAAGGCACCTCAGATAGGTCTTTAAGAAAAAAACGAGAAGTAAATTTACTTTTGTATCTTCTAGGAAAACCTTACCCTAGATCAGGGGTTCCCAATTTTTTTTCTTTGAGGACCCCCTTTCCCGTGTCCAAGACAAGCCAGGACCCCCATCTCCTACACACATAAACACATTAAATGTGATCATTTACTAACTTTATACAGATATGCAGAGTTATAACTTTTATATGGAGTTCTGATTATACTGTAGGGTGTGTTATTGAGATTTTATAACTGTAATTTTTACAAATAAAATCTTGCTAACCTCAGCAAAGACAAAATTGTGGGGACCCCCTGCAATCTTGTGGGGACCCCCTTGGGGGTCCCGACCCCCAATTTGGGAACCCCTGCCCTAGATGAGCAGCTGGTGTGAATTCTCTGAACTCATGCAGAAGCCGTAATCAGACCGGACCAAATCCGTTCTGAAATTCGGTGTGAATGAGGCTTGAGAGTCTTGCCAGGATGGAGCGCTGGGTGTGGGGTGACTGTATGTGGTAGGTTTATACAGAGCATTGCAAGGGTGAAGAAGATGGTCTCAGTGACATGGACAACAGTATTAGTAACACTACGCTGCCATCCAGTCACGTAGGAGAGTTTCACAAGATTTTGAATCAGAGAGCAGGGAGCTTGGTTTTCTTTTTATTTTAACCCCAAACTGTTGATTTTCTTTTTGGTTTTAAAAATTTTTATTTGCATAATTCTTAATGTAATGAAGTCCTTACACTGTCAACCAGGAAGTGCAAAGTTCTACCTTTGCCTGCAGGAAAAGTTCACTGCTCTAAATAAGTATTCTAGTTTGAATCAATGATGGGTGATTAACTGGGTAGGAGAGGTAATAATCAAGGTCAGATACAGTAGGATTGTCTTCTTTCTGTTGTAAAACTCTTTAGTTCTAACATGATCAGTGACACCTGATCAAAGGGAGCAAATAGAACAAAGGCATCCCCATTTTTAAACCTGAGGATGCAAACTTGTGGTTTTGCTTCTCTCAGTTTTTGACTTAACACAAAACTCTCCCAAAATCAGACGAATCTGGGTAATTTTTATCAGCTGAGATTTGTCTTTTTCAGTTTGCTTATTAAATATGTCATAAAAAATTCACTGTGAAACCTTTCATCTCGGGTTGTTTCAGTCCATCTTAGTTCATCCGTCACCAACCACAGTCTGGAGAGTGATAGGGAATATGTAATCTACTGTAAACAGGTTATGTGTTGAAGCCATTTAATATGGCGCCAAAGACCCACTGAAAACAGAATGATTAAAGCTAATTTGTGCAACTTACATGAAACATTTCTGCCTGTTGAGTCCAGTGAAATAATAAATTAGTCAAGTGAAATGAAAATGATAATCAAAGTGTTTGCCAAGTCACCTAAGAAACATTTAGCCAGTCGTGCAGTTTTCAATGAAGATCATTTGAAAACACGTTTTTTGCTTTGTCTTTTATGTTTTTGATATCTACAAGTATTTTCATTCAATTGAAACCAGGAGGGGAAAGAAATTAAGAAGTTTAACTGGGATTGAATTCAAGACGGCAATATTCCCAGGACAGTGCAGAGAGCTAAAACATCTAATGAATATTGTTATCATATGATATATGCAGTAGAGTTGGAATATTATCGTATGATACATATGCAGTAGAGTTGGTACTGTTTATTAAATGTGTCTTTCTGACTTTCATCAGCTTTATTTATTTAGCACATTTCAGACACAGAAGCAATTCAATGTGCTACAAAAAACATTAAAAATCAATGTGACAACATACAACAGCAGATTATGAGATCAAATTTAAAAATACACAAATAAAATTGGATGTAAGAAGATAAAACAGCAAAGTTAAAGGCTGAGCAGTTACAGTGGAGAGGGTGCAGCATAAGAAACAAATACATGAAAGTTTTCTATTTTGATGTAAAAGTTACTAGAGTTGGGGCACATTTGAGGTCATGAGGAAGCTGATTCCATCTGTGTGCAGCATAGTAGCTAAAAGCAGCTTCACCCTGTTTGGTTCTGACCCGGTTCTACCAGCTGACTGCTTCCTAAGGATCTCAGAAGTCTGCTGGGTGAAGAATCCGACATTTATTTTGGCCCCATGCCATTGAGTGATTTATAAACTAGTAGAAGCGCTTTGAAATGGATTCTGTAGTTTACTGGTAACCAGTGTAGAGATTTAAGAACAGGAGTGATGTGCTCAGTGCTCTTGGTTCTTGTTGAGACTCTAGCAGCAGCATTCTGAATAAGCTGCAGGTGCATCACAGCTTTTTTGGGAAGACCAGACAGAAGACTGTTGCAGCCTGCTGGAGATGAACGCATGAATGAGTTTCTCTAGGTCTGGTCTGGACATGAGACCTCTGAGTCTTGCTATTTGCTGAAGATGCTGATCTAGTTAGAGCCTTAATGTAACCAGTGAAGCTCAGGTCTGAAATCTTGGTGTCATAATTGATTCAGAATCGTGTTTTATAGCCAAGTACGTGATTGTCTCACTTTACTAGGAATTCACTACACCATTCCACCAAAGCAAAAATGACTTGTTGCTAAGAGATCTAACATTTAATAAAGCTACATTCATAGAAATGGAGGGGGAACACTGTGCTGAATGGGCCTGACAAGGAACTGTTATAAGGTTTCTTGGATAATGTGAGAGAACAGGGACTTTCCTTCTTTTAGATATTATCACAGGAATATGGAAAACTAGCATATCATCAGGTCCACATTTGTCCTGGAAATATTCATGAGTAACATCTTCCTTGAAATCTGGACCCAACACAAATGAGACAGAGGAACTTGAGGACAGTTCAGTGGTGTCTGGGGGGACCAGGGGCTGAGGAGCTTGACGTCGTTGTGATTGTGGGCTGGGTGAATTGTGGGGGTTGTGGAGGTGAGCTATGAGATGAATCAGTGGTCCCAGTGACCACCCCGACAGCAGTCCAAAAGAGCACCTCCTCCATCTTGTCCAGACGAGTGAGCAAAAGAGAGGGGGCGTCCGTCGAGCTATCTGAAGATTGTAAAACTGGGGGAGGTTCAGAAAAATGATCTTCATTCATAACTTTAGCTCCAGGAGTAACCATTTCCTCTATGTTGGCCAGACAGGGAACATTTACATTCTCTTCTGGGCTTTCAGTTACTTACAATTCTGGGTTCGGTTGTTTTAGTCATTGTTAATTTTATAACAAAGTTCTAGACCAGGACTTCCTCCAAACTTCAGACTTATACTCTGTCACCATCGTATCGACTGCTCCGTTATTGAGCTCTGACAGACCGATCGCTCCCCAGTGCCAGCTTGGGAATGCCACATTAGGTTACCCTGGGAAATACAGAAACAGCTCTTCAGAGCTGACAAGCTAATCATTGATGTCTGAACTCCCTTAACAAGGGCTTAAATGAAAGTCCTGCATTATTGTTTTAAATGCAAAATTACTTTTGCTCCCTATAGTACGAAAATTCAAACTCTTCTGAACACAACACAAATAAAACTTGCTGTCAGGCTGGCGGTGTTTGCAGGTGTGAAGCTGCTGAGGGATCCTGTACCTGCCTCTGTACCACAATTCCTACGTGTTGGCCGAGACGCCAAAGTATGACAGACAGGAAGTGCTTGTTATGCTTGTTATCTGCTCCTTTCTGGCAGGAAGGAAAAAAAAAAGATGTATATGTAAAAGAAAAAGCGAGCATTTGGTTGTCCAAGTCGAAGTGAATTGTCCGTCACAGAATGGAGAGCAAGTCAATCCTTTCATTTGTTTTACGTGAGGTACAGTAAAAAGGCATCGTGTTGCACCTTTCTGCTCTACTTTTTCCCCCTAATCTGAATATATTTTTATAAGCCTATAATTGATGTGTACATCTCTGTGGAAATTACTTATCCTCTTGTGAGACCCCCCCTCCCTCCTTTAACCTCCTGATACCAATCTTTTTTAATTAAGTAATGACTTTCAAATGAATCTCAGATCATGTGTGAGAGAAGACACTTATCCTTAAAAGTATCTCAGGCTTGATGGATTAATTGAGGAGGAAGTAGGTCATGTGTCCCACGCGTTACCAATCCATCTTTTGCCATTAGAAAGAGTCATAATGAAGAGGTAAAAGCAGGGAGAGAAAACTGGTGACAGATAAGGTTTGTGGGTGAACAGCACACCTGTTACCTGCAGATACAGAGACATCACATCAGACTGCAACGTGAAGGGAGTCTGTTTTCAGCGGCGCCTAAATCTATAGTCACTCTAACAATACCGCTCTTGACTCCCCAGTGAGCTCAACAAATGCCACACAATCAGCCCACAACATTTATTTCTGCACTAAACCAAGTGAAGCCAATCAATTGGCCCGCGCTGTGGTCAGAGCCTCTGTCAAAGCAAAGTACAGGACCCGTTTCTTCTAAGAGAGGAGAGAACATGAAAAAGAAATCACAAGAAAACGCAGAGGAGGTGGTGAACGTGACGTCAGAGAAATTAAAACACTTTTTTCCCCTCTTCTCCCTGCACAAAAGATCTGAGTGTTTCCACTTCTATTTCCTCATCTTTAAGCTTCTCTTTTTCTCACCAGTGTGCGGTAGTGAAGAAGCCAGATTGCATGACTAAATAGTCATGTAGAGCTTACTCTATTTGATATTTATATTCCCATTGAAGTGTTCTTGTTCCTGAAGTTTTAATTGGGTGCTAATAAATAAATCATCCAGTCTCTTCCTCAACAGATGTGCGAATGAGCGTTAGGCTGCATAATATCTGTCTGCTTTGCAGGTGTGTGTGCTTGCCTGATGTCACACGTGCGTCGGATGAGATGTACCAGCCAGACCTTAATCTGCTCTGCCGCGGCTCGGTGAAAGAATTCCTAACAAACAGAGGGACGCCACAGGCTCTGGGATGGCTTTCTGTTCTCTGTGACCTGTTTTTTATTAACATGCTTGTTTTATAGAGATTCAATGCAAACGTTACCTGAATCCCCGCTCGTACCTCCTCCATCACTGTGACACAAACTGAACGTTATAATGTCTCGTCACATTTTTAAAGTCCAGCAGCCACTTCACTGCTGCTGCTTCGTTTGGCATCTGATCTGCTGTTTGCTGCAGCATCTTGTGTTTGCGCTGCAGCTTCCCTCACCCACACAACAGGAAGAGCAGAGATGACAATGAAGGCATTGTCCCCGGGTGAAGTGAAAGATAACATTTTCTTCAAGTTGATAACCGTGCTCTGGCAGAGCAGTAAAACCCTCTTGAGAAGAAAACCCAGCTAACAGCTCTAGAACAGTGCAATAGGCAAATAAATGGGTCATTTTTCTTGATGTATAATCAAACTGCCCTAAATTTTAAAGCTATTTAGCAGATATTAAATATAAAGAGCCATGATGAGTGTTAATGGTAACAAACTGGCCCATGTCTAAATGGGTGGAAAATGTTATTTTGGGTATTTTAGTTGTAAATATAGTTGTCATATTATATCCCTTAAACCAGCACTGCTAACTAATTACAACTAGATTTATTAGAAACAATTATTTTAAAACTAGAGCAAAGAAGTTATTATTTTTTCAGTCAAGAAATTTTCTTTTTCATTAACATCAGAATCAGAAGGGTTTTATTGCCAGATTAGGAAGTTGCTGCGGTACTTGGTGCAAAAAGAAAGATAAAAAATAAGAGATAAGCAAATATAAGAAGTAATAATATACTCATGATAAAATAATTAATATAAAAATTGGCAATATTTAGAGAAGCAGCTACTATATACACAGTGTTGGTACTAATCATAGTAGATCAGCTTCAGGTACAAACACAACACCGGGTCATGTGACTGGGACCAAGCGACTGGAGTGGGCAGCCCTAGGATTGACATTCATGAGTCCAACAGCAGAGGGGAAGAAACTGTTCTTGTGGCGAGAGGTTCTGTTCTGAATGGATCTGAACCTCCTGCCAGATGGGAGCGGGTCAAAGAGACAGTGTCCAGGGTGAGTCGGGTCAGCTGTGAGCCGACCTGCACGCCTCAATGTCTTGGAGGTGTACAGGTCCTGTATGGAGGGGAGTTTACAGCCAATGACCTTCTCAGCAGAGCGTACAACACGCTGCAGCCTCTTCTTGTCCCTGGTGGAGGCTCCAGCGTACCACACGGTGATTGAGGAGGTGAGGATGGACTCGATGACTGCGGTGTAGAACTGCCTCATCCACTGTGCTGGCAGGTTGAATTTCTTCAGCTGCCTTAGGAAGTTCATCCTCTGCTGGGCCTTTTTATGATGGACGTGATGGTGGGCTCCCACTTGAGGTCTTGGGTGATGGTGGTGCCCAGGAAGCGACATGAGTCCACCATCGTGATGGGAGTGTCAGACAGGGTTATGGGGAGGAGGGGGGCTGTGTGCTTCCTAAAGTCCACAACAACCTCAGCTGTCTTCTGGGTGTTTAGCACCAGGTTGTTGTGGCTGCACCAGGACACCAGCCGTTCCACCTCCATTCTGTAGGCAGACTCATCCCCATCAGAGATGAGTCCAATCACGGTGGTATCGTCTGCAAACTTGATTAGTTTGACGGACTCGTGGTTGGAGGTGCAGCTGTTGGTGTACAGGGAGAAGAGCAGAGGGGAGAGAACACAACATGAAGGTGGCTTCAAATAAAATGTATCTGGCAACCAGTTTCAGTTTCTGTGTCAAGCTCCTCTGTGTAGTTAATATATTTAGATTGTCAACTAATGTTTGCACAAAAGAAACTAATCACAGATTACCATGAGCAGTCTTTTTAATGTTAATGTTTTATCACATATTTTTACTCAGTTTGCATGTATTTGCACCTTTATTGACTTACCAGTGTTCTTTAAAGGTCAACTTTACTCGTATTTTTAATACATGTGCAGTGATCTCCAGTAGGGATGAATGCCTTTTAAGTCATACTCTGGGGAAAAAAAGCTCTAGTGCACCTGTTTAAGGATGTAGAAGACAGCCAGAGGAGAAAGTAGCATCAGACGACAGGAATTAGGGTTTTATTTCCTGATATGTGGACATCTCTCCTCTGATTGGCTAACAGCAACATGACTCTACCACTGACTCTGTTTGCTCTGCAACGTTGATGTTTTATCTCCACAAATAACACAAGCCTGGAGGAGTTCTGCTGTGTGGTGGAGTTGCTAATGCTAACGGTTAGCTTCTACTAGCCGAGACGTTCTCTGCTGTTTCCTGGACGCTAAACCAACAACAGCCTTCTTTGTCGTGAGTCAAGATGGATGAGTCCATGAATGTTAAGTGACAGTGTGACGTAGATCTGTCAGGATTTTCTAATCCTAGAGTTTCACCGTCTATTTTCTATCAGAAGCTAATGCAGGAGATAGGTGTAGGAGACTATTTTCATGTTCAGCCTGCATGAAAAACTCCTGCTTCCACATTCTCAAATGCAAGACTTGTAACCCAACATTCACATTTTTTTACACGTCTTTGACAAACAAAAGCAGTAAAAAAGGAATGTGTGGCAGAGAGCCTGCTCAAAACTGCCAGGATGAGTATTCCCACTTGGACTGTCCAACTCTGATAGTTAGAATTGCTGTTTCACCGAGGCCTTAAATTGCACAATTGCTCCATAACTCAGAAGCTTCAGAACATAACTTTCAGGCTACAGTGAGTCATACGCAGGCTGAAAGACAAACAAATACAGAAAATGAACAAGATGCTGTGGCTGTTCGAAATAAAAAGACAAATTACAAAAGGTTTACACAAGAAGAGCTTTCAATGGTTCATTTCATCAATGAGCAGCAAAACAAAACACAGTAAAACCTGACTGTCAGATACAAATAATCAGTATTGATTTATATGTTTAAATTTGTTTTTTAATTTAACTGTTTAATAATTTATTTGTTTAATTTGTGTGCCTGGTTCATCAGAATTACACTGGTGGTGGATAATCGTGTTTACACAGAGTATCTAAAAATGGTGTATGATTCACCAACTAGGGCTGCACAGTGGTGCAGCGGTTAGCGCTGTTGCCTTGCAACAAAGAGGTCCCGGGTTTGCATCCTAGCCAGGGGTCTCTTTGCATGGAGTTTGCATGTTCTCCCTGTGCACACGTGGGTTCTCTCTGGGTACTCCAGCTTCCTCCCGCAGTCCAAAAATATGACTGTCAGGTTGATTGTTCTCTCTAAATTGTCCTTAGGTATGAGTGAGTGTGTGCATGGTTGTTTGTCCTGTGTGTCTCTGTGTTGCCCTGCGATGGACTGGCAACCTTTCCAGGGTGTACCCTGCCTGCATGCCCGGAGACTGCTGGAGATAGGCACCAGCCCCCCGTGACCCTGCATGGATAAGCGGGTATAGATAATGGCTGGACGGATTCATCAACTAACAGCACTATTCAGGAGATGATGCAAACATTGGTGTCAATGGTGCTATCTGTAGTAACAACTGGTAACAAACCTGTTACTGGAACTGAAATCAGCCCAAAGTTAAACTACAGCTTCATGAAATGAGAGTAAATTAAATATAATCCTACTTTGCTATATATACAATGTCCAATGAAATAACATTTTCTCCCTAATTGCACATTTTAGATTAACTAATAAACCCTTTCACAGTTAACGCTCTGTATAGCTAAACATATTGCTTTGAAATTTGGAAAACATCTGTTATTGTCGGCAGATTTCACAGTTCCCTGTGAGCTGTCTTAAAGGGAATATATTATTACTTTATTTCTTAAGTTATGGTAATTCTAGGGCATAAACCAAACATGTTAAGTTCTTTGCTCAAACTCCCTCTCACATGAAGCAATTTCAGCAGTTTTATTCGTGGCATTTTCAGTACCTTCCAGAATGAGCCGTTTCAGGACTCTGTCACTTTAAGAAAACAAGCTGGAGCTGGCCACGCCCACCCATCGTCCACTCTGGCTGCTATAAGCTGAGAAGCTCTGATATTCAGGAGGGGTCAGAGTAGAGCTGCTTCTTCTCCAGCAGCAACTTTCTCTTGCATGTGAGAGGTGGTTCAATGCTACTTTCCCTGTTTGTGATGTCACAAATGGGTACTTTTTAAAAACTGCTTGTTTTAGGCATATAATTTGTGAAACCAAACACTGACAGAAAACAGATGTTTTTTCTTGTTTGGATTGTTTATAGTGGCATTAGAGACCCAGCAGAGGATGTAAAAGGTGAGTTTTGCATAATATATTCCTTTTACCTTCTCTGTTTACATTTATAAGTGCATGATGGAAGTCCAACACGCAGAAACAGGATGTTGTCGAATTATCTTCAGCTCATGAACATAAATAATAATCGCTAGACACAGAAATTTATTGTGAAAATTGAAAATGAAAACAAAATTAGAACCCCCATTGTCTGCCTGTTGTGCTAGTTTTTAAGTGTTGCCATGTTTTTATTTTTCTTGATTAAAAAAATAAAATATACCTCAGTTAATTTGTTCCAGGTGATGACTTCTCTTGATTCACATGGTCCTCACTTCACTGCTGCATATTATATATATATATATATATATATATATTTGTTAGAAAATTAAGTAATCAAATATACCGCAGAGAAACACATTGAAAAAAAGGGTTGGCCAAATAAGTTGACTTTATGTAATTTAATTACATTGTCAATTTTTCATGTTATTTTATTTCATAAAGTCAATGAAAGATCCACTTTTAAGGTAACCTGTTCTTGTGTTTATGCTTATATGAGTTGTGTTTAACTGTTTTAATAAATAACATTTGTGATTTTATAAATGTTAGTTACTTAAATCTTACATTAAAGGCCCCGTGTGTGCTTGTTAGGCGAGTAGGGTTGGCGTGAGCTGGGAGATGCGGTGAAGAGACACAGCGGACATCACAAGCTGTCGCTTAACCACCAGACACATTTTTACAGTCACTGTGTCCAGCTCATAGCGGGCGGGGATCTCATCATATGCGGCTGTTGAGTGCTAAACATTATGACGACCTGACAAATTTGACGTGTCTTTTGATTTCATTGTTTGTTATTCAAACTAACAAGTACAGCAACAGTGTAGCAGCTAGTCTCTTTTTCTTAGCTGAATTGTCAGACGCCATGCTTCTAGGGCGCACTGCTGCCCTCTGCTGTTTCTTTCAGGTTACAGTCATAGTGCAAACGCATAACGCGTATGTCCTTAAATAGCTACCGTATTTCAAGATGGAGGATGACCATGGAGCGTCGACCACAGTTTATGTATTAAAAATGTAAAATTTCAAGCTGAGAGGAATATTTAGAATTGATGTTGGTGAGAAATAATGAAAAATGAGACGTTTTTGCACTGGATACACTTAATTTGGTAGTAAACAGGTAAAAATATTACACACTGGGGCTTTAAAATGTTTGTCAGTGATTACTGGGGCCAAGAATCTTATTTTTATTTTTGTGGGTGCATGCAGTTTCCTTCTTATTTCTTCTTCAGCCCAAATGACACACTGTGGATTTGCTGCCCCATAGCAAACTCTTTAAAAGTTCTAAAAATGGGATTTGATTTAAGTAGGCTTTACTTTTATTAAACATGCTTAGTTTAGGTTTAAATTTAGAATATTTGGTTTTAGTTCAACCATTTTGATAAAAAAAAAAAGTGTTGTAATTTTATAAATTTTAGTTAAATCTTACATAAAATGTTTAACTGTTGTTTACTAGGGCCAAGAATCATTTTTTGAGTGCAAATGGAAGTAAATTATCCATGAAGTTTTTCTTTTAATTTATTTTGTTGTCCAGAAAATGTCTGAACCATAGACATGGAAGAGGCGGGACTTCAAAGTTGTACTGCAGCCAAACAGCAGAGGGGGCACCAGCTACTGTCAGGAGGAGCACAGTACAAACACATAGCACACACAAGGAACCAACAGAGAACAACGAACAGAGCAGGCTTAAATACACTGAGGAGGTGAGTGGAGACAAGAAACAGGTGTGATGATGATAATGATGGGCAGGTGTAAGCAATTAGCTCTGGGGAAGGGAGGCAAAATACAAAAACAACAGGAGAAGAATAAATAAACATAACCAAATAACTAAAAGTGAAAATTTCAGGTGATGACTCCTTTAACTCTCCTTGCCTGCTGGTGGTGGTTGGAGGGACCGGTGGCGCCAGTGCTGGGCAGCCTCGCCTCTTTTCAGTGCGCCCCAGGGCAGCTGTGGCTACACTGTAGCTCATCCCCACCAGCGTGTGAATGGATGGATGACTGATTGTGTTGTGAAGTGCCTTGGGGGGTTGTAGAACCCTAAGAAGGTGCTATACAAATACAGGCCATTTACCATTTAGAATTGGTCAAAGGTAACTCCAACTTTCCACCGGCCGCGAAAGCATGGCAAAATGTAATAGTGACGTTTTCCCCGTGAGCTCATTCCCAACCAGGAGCGATTATGATGCAAAACAGGAGTGAAAGCGTTCCACACAGCTGATCCTGTGAGGTCACAAAATCACGGGAGAATTGTTTCATCACACGTGATTTCAGAAGTCCATACAATAAAAAGCAAGAAAAAAGATGGCTGCATGTATCCAAAAACGTCTGTGGTTTATTTTATGTTCGGTTTACATCGGCTACGAGGGTTTCACAGGTAATAACGTACTGCACGGGACTTTTATTTTGGAAGTTTTTGTATTTTTCACATTGCCTTCGTGTTTCACTTCCTGTCTGGCCCGATCTAAACTGTGAAGTTTGACGTGTTTTAGAAGCGTAAAAAATAGACTCGAGACTTAATGATTGCATCCCTTTGCTTTTGGGACGCGTCCAAAACGTTACACTTAGCTGCTGGTGGAAAGGACCCTGTCCACTGTAACAGCGGCTAATTGTCATGTAGTACGTTTTGTGGCCGTTTCGCGCCGCTTTCACGTCTTGTGGAAGGCCGGGGTCAGAGACACATGAGGAGGAGGCTAAGCAAACAGGGACCTGACAATACTAGGTTAGGCAAACAGGGACCTGACAATACTAGGTTACACAAAAATGAGTAGGGAAAACTAAAGAGAATAAAAAAGAACACTAAGAGGCAGGAGAAGGAAAATGGCAGGACTGATGACTATAACTGGGGGCTGAGTAGAGAGCTGTAAGAACCTAAATCAGGAACTCCAGGACACCAGGGAAGGGGAGATGACATGGACAGGACTGGGGAGACAAGGACACAGGATAGGACATCCACCAGTTTTTGTGTAATGTTTCTGTGTCAAGTTTTGTTTTTTTCACCTATGTTCCAAAAATAAAACATCCAACACTAATGAATTAGATACAGTATTTCACTTTCAGTTTTGTATAACAGAAGTAGACAGAGACCGATCTTTACATTAATCTTTAAATATGGTTAAACTTCACCTGCAGCCTTTCAGTCTGGTGTGAACTTTGCAACTTTAAACCGTTGCAGTTCTGTCAGTAAAGTAAAATAAATACGGCTTGCAGCACAGTTTTCTGCATTTTCTCATTTCCTGACTTGAGTAAGAAATATTTAATTACTAAGACCCTAACAAAGTTTAGAAAAAGTAATTAATATTGAAAGAATTAACTTTTCCAACTTGTATTAAACTGTGGCAAAGAAATACAGTGAAGAGTTTAATGAAACTGCTCATTTCCTTGCAAATTTAAATTAAAACACTTGAAGTTTCTGCATTGATGAATGAGCTAAAAGCTTGTGTGCGTGTGCATGTGTGTGTGTGCGCGCACGTGTGTTTTAAAGTAAAAACAAAGCAGTATGTGTTTTGTAGTACAGTATATACAAAAACATTTTGACAACCTGTTTATTGTCGAGATCCACTCTTTCCCACCTTTAACTGCAATCTTTAGATATCATATGTCAACGTAACACCAATGTGAATGTCAAGGTGCAGGTTTCCCCAGCAGCAGTGTAACAAGCAGCTCTACCCTCCACTGTAATTTAGCGTGGGCGGTTGCACTTGGAGCTCAGGTCCTACTGGAGCCATGGAAGCTTGAGGGATATGTGTAGAATGTTGGCACTTCCTAGGATCCTCCAGGTTCTTCCTGGGCCCTGGTTCAGCCACACTAGACCTGGTACCACTGCAACCTGAACTTTTTAAAACTTCACTAGTTCCTTTATCAGTGTTCGGTATTTCCAGAGCTTCTAATAATTTCAGTCTTTATGTTGTAACATCAGCTCTTACACAGTCATCATTAACACATTTACAATATTCCCCTGTTTCCCTTTTTATTTTGAATTCTTGGCTCTTCTTGCATCCATGCATGTAGGTGGAATTGTAAAATACATGGATAGTATTTATTCTACAACAAACCCCTGCCAACAAGAACTCCAGCATGGCCATGGGCATTGTATAAAAAAATAATGTACACAGGCTGTTTACTACAGCCTCCCACTGCGTCTGTCTGACTTTGAACATCCAAACACCTGGAGTCTTGAAATGGTCTGGGCATGGAAGTGGGCAGCCGCCATCGAAGAATAAAATCCTGCTTGTTTTGTTAAAAGCCCAATACTGCCAAAAGGCTCTAATGGAAAATAACATCATGCTGAGTATTTCCACCCATCGCCTATTTAACTCCTAATAAAAAAAACACTAGTGCAGCAGGGCTGTTTTCATTTCATTAGCCAATTCACTATAGTTCACTGAGGATGGCAACTTAATAAGCTAACATACTATGTGGTGGCTTCAAATTGTAATAAAAAATAACTTCATTATGAAATTTAAACACGGATACTTCACAAAAAACAACATACAAGCATATCAAACATGAACAAAGACAATGTGCTGCATAATTTGAGCGTCATTCTGTATCTATTGGATGTGCTATAAATATAATTTAAATGTTGAAGTTTAGCAGCAAAATACATGCCCTAAATATCAATATAGTCAAGCTGCACCTCTAAAGAAAGCTCAGAGCCTTGGCTACAAGACCATGTAAACCTTTGTTATGTGCTCCAAGCACGACTAACACTACAATCAAATGAGTGATCAGAAATCCCTCTTCATGTGTTTTTGCCTTCATTTCTGTCTAATGATGCGAAATCAAATCAAATTGCACACACATTCTATCAACCCATTATTATTATTATTATTATTATTATTATTATTATTATTATTATTATTATTATTATTATTATTATTATTATTTTAAAGACAATACCATTATCAAAATGTTCTTAAAATAGTATTGTACTTTTAGTACTGTCCTATTTTTGCCAGTGGTATACATATATATATATATATATACATATATATATATATATATATATATATATATATATATATATATATATATATATATATATATATATATATATATATATATATATATATATATATATATATATTTCTCCTGTTTTGAATTGAAATACAATTTAAAAGCATTTTTTGATACATTAAAAGATTAGAAATTACAATAATAATGTCGATGACTATTGTTTGAGTCTCTGTCTCATTATTTTTAATTTTAAAAAATTGCTTTCACGGCAAATTTTCTTGAACGATTAAAATGCGATTAATCAACATTAATTAATTACAAAGCCTTTAATTAATTAGATTAATTTTTTTAATCGAGTCCCAACATTTTTTCTTAGCAGGAATTGGAAACATTTGGTCAAATGTTATTTCTAATTAGTATACAGACAAGGAGTTTTTTTCAGCCATGAATATTTGATTTCTAAAGCAGAACACTGATGAATAGTTACAAAAGGAAAAGATCTTCCACTTTTACAAATCAAGAAAAATGTTTCACTAGTTTTCTGTACCTGCTTAAAATCTTGAGCAAACACACTCGAGGTCAAATTACAATATTCAGTTATATTCAAATGTGCATGTTATTTTTGGTCTGTGGGAAATAGAACAACCAAAAAGGAGAACTTGGAAGAAAAAAAAAACTTGCAAACTTTCAGAAAGGCCCAGATGAAACTGAGATTTACACCAGAGAAGCCTTTGCTTAGAGGGAACACACCAACATTGGTTACATTATCAAATTCTAACGCTCCAAAACACCTTTTTCCCTAGTCATACCTGTCATGCATCCTCCTGAGTCTCATGCTTTTTGTTTGCTGTGCATTTTTAATTTCTCCTCGCTATTTGGGACTGCAAAATCACAAGTATTAAATTAACACTAGTGAATGTCTATTTGTGTCCACTTTTTGAGTGTTAGGTTACCACTTTTAAAGTGTCAATTTTTAAACAAAAAACTAATTTGTTTGACAGTTTTGTTGCACAATAAAAATTCCTAAGGTAAAATATCAGAGTGAGACAAAAGTCAGCTTCAGTCAGAGATACACTGCCCAGCCAAAAACAAAAGTCACCACCTGGATTTAACTAAGCAATTATGTACAGGCGTCCTATAATTACTGCATGGGTGATTATCTTTCAGCTGCAACAAGTTATTAAACCCAACTGGTGCAATGAGTTGCTTCTCATTTCTTAAACAACCATGTGGAAAAACATCTGGTGGTCGAGGTAAAGATGTTAGTCTGTGTGAGAAGGGTCACATCATTGGCATGCATCAAGCAGAGAAAACATCTAAGGAGATTGCAGAAACGACTAAAACTGGGTTCAGAACTGTCCAACGCATTATTAAAAACTGGTGTGATGAGTCCAGATGGACCCTGTTCCAGAGTGATGGGTGCATCAGGGTAAGAAGAGAGGCAGATGAAGTGATGCACCCATCATGCCTAGTGCCTACTGTACAAGCCTGTGGGGGCAGGGCTATGATCTGGGGTTGCTGCAGTTGGTCAGGTCTAGGTTCAGCAACAGGATGTGCTCCAAGAATGAGGTCAGCTGACTACCTGAATATACTGAATGACCAGGTTATTCCATCAATGGATTTGTTCTTCCCTGATGGCACGGCCATATCCCAAGATGACAATGCCAGGATTCATCGGGCTCAAATAGTGAAAGAGTGGTTCAGGGAGCATGAGACATCATTTTCACACATGGATTGGCCACCACAGAGTCCAGACCTTAACCCCATTGAGAATCTTTGGGATGTGCTGGAGAAGGCTTTGTGCAGCGGTCAGACTCTACCATCATCAATGCAAGATCTTGGTGACACATTAATGCAACACTGGATGGAAATAAATCTGGTGACATTGCAGAAGCTGATCGAAACAATGCCACAGAGAATGCATGCTGTAATCAAAGCTAAAAGCGGTCCAACAAAATATTAGTGTGTGACCTTTTGTTTTGGTGGCAACTTTTTTTTGGCTGGGCAGTGTGTACACAACAAAGCCTCTTTTAGTAAACAATGCCACCAATTTCCCACAACGCTGAGTCGGCATCTGGGAGCCAAAGGTCATTTATAAGAGCTGACCGTGGTGATAATGGGTGCAATCGTGTCCTTTTTACAAAAGATTACACGATGGTGGTAAAAAGGGAGTATAGGGGCAGTCTGAGCTGCTGCGGACTTCTGTTTAGCTTGGACATAACTTGCTTTTTGCTGCAATTGAAGCCGCGCTTATTACGTTTTTTTGACAAGCTGCTCCTAAAGGTGTCTGTCCTCCACCATCTCCATGAACGTTCTGGTGATCTGAGCTCCAGCCCTAATGGAGAGAAGGTCCCAGAACTTTGCATCGCTCCAGTTTATCATCTCAGCTGATTCTGTTTACAAAAGCAAAACGTATACCTGTGTTTACTTTCATTTTCAATATAGTTTCTGGTGGGAGCTCGGCAGTAACTCCCCACGTGATCATGACACCACCTTCTGTTGCACCAAGGCGTAATGTGCATTCACAAGTCGGGTGTTGCAGCAATATTATTACCAAGCTTGGCGGCATGAATGCCACAAAATTCCCGCATTTCCATGCCTCCACGGCGCTTTCATAACACCCTCCGTGGCAGCAGTATTACGCTGATTTACCGGCATGGTGTGTCTTCTTAAAAAAGTGGCAATGTAAAGCTGCAATAGCAAATCTGCAAAACAAGCCAGCTTTTAACACTAGAACTGCCTCAACAGTCATTCTGTTTTGCAACTTGCATGTTTATTACTTTATCAAATAAAAATATGCAGCCTTGCTAGTCCCAGTTTTTTATGAAATCAGTGTCAATTTTCATTCAAATTAATTTCATATTTATTCTGGAAAATACAAACAAAATATGATATTTTCTACCTATTTTGGTCTGAGGAAGTCATTTTGACTGCCAGTGATTTTCTTACTGGTTTCCCTGGGCAAGATAAAAATAGAACGTCTAGACTGGAGAAGTTTACAATCAAAGAGCCTCTCCAACGTTTGCTCAGGCTTCCTCATTCTTTTGTTATTTTGGTCTTTTATAACTAAAATGTAAAGCCATCCATCCATCCATTGTCTTCCGCTTATCCGGAGTCGGGTCGCGGGGGCAGCAGCCTAAGGAGGGAAGCCCAGACCTCCCTCTCCCCAGCCACTTGGGCCAGCTCCTCCGGGGGAATCCCAAGGCGTTCCCAGGCCAGCCGAGGTACATAATCTCTCCAGCGTGTCCTGGGTCTTCCTTTGGGTCTCCTCCCGGTTGGACGTGCCCGGAAAACCTCACCAGGGAGGCGTCCAGGAGGCATCCTAATCAGATGCCCGAGCCACCTCAACTGGCTCCTCTCGATGTGG
The DNA here is from genome assembly GCA_006937985.1 of Aphyosemion australe. Classification (NCBI taxonomy): domain Eukaryota; kingdom Metazoa; phylum Chordata; class Actinopteri; order Cyprinodontiformes; family Nothobranchiidae; genus Aphyosemion; species Aphyosemion australe. The sequence continues at coordinate 990,073 of SSNS01000087.1, forward strand.
AGGAGCAGCGGGTCTACTCTGAGCCCCTCCCGGATGACCGAGCTCCTCACCCTATATCTAAGGAAGAGCCCAGACACCCTGCGGAGAAAACTCATTTCGGCCGCTTGTATCCGCGATCTCGTTCTTTCGGTAACTACCCAAAGCTCGTGACCATAGGTGAGGGTAGGAACGTAGATCGACCGGTAAATTGAGAGCTTCGCCTTTCGGCTCAGCTCCCTCTTCACCACAACAGACCGGCACAACGCCCGCATCACTGCAGACGCAGCACCAATCCGCCTGTCGATCTCACGCTCCACCCTTCCCTCACTCGTGAACAAGACCCCGAGATACTTGAACTCCTCCACTTGGGGCAGGACCTCGTCCCTGACCTGGAGAAGGCATTCTACCCTTTTCCGACTCAAGACCATGGTCTCGGATTTAGAGGAGCTAATTTTCATCCCAGCTGCTTCACACCCGGCTGCGAACTGCTCCAGCGAAAGCCGGAGATCACGTTCTGATGAAGCCCACAGGACCACATCATCTGCAAAAAGCAGAGACCTGATCCTTAGGTCACCAAAACGGATCCCCTCACCACCTTGGCTACACCTAGAAATTCTGTCCATAAAAGTTATGAACAGAATCGGTGACAAAGGGCAGCCTTGGCGGAGTCCAACTCTCACCGGAAACAAGCCCGACTTACTGCCGGCAATGCGGACCAAGCTCTGACACTGGTTGTACAGGGACGTAACAGCCCGTATCAAGGGACCTGGTACCCCATACTCCCAGAGTACCCCCCACAGGGCCCCCCGAGGGACGCGGTCGAACGCCTTCTCCAAATCCACAAAACACATGTAGATTGGTTGGGCGAACTCCCACGCACCCTCCAGGACCCCCCCAAGGGTATAGAGCTGGTCCAGTGTTCCACGGCCAGGACGAAAACCACATTGCTCCTCCTGAATCCGAGGTTCGACTATCCGACGGACCCTCCTCTCCAGAACCCCTGAATAGACCTTACCAGGGAGGCTCAGGAGTGTGATCCCCCTGTAGTTGGAACACACCCTGCGGTCCCCCTTTTTAAATAGGGGGACCACCACCCCGGTCTGCCAATCCAGTGGAACTGCCCCCGATGTCCACGTAATGTAAAGCAAAAGAGAAAATGGCACAGAGGCGTAAAAGAAATTTGACTGTAGAAATGGCGTTAGAAAGACTGATAACACAGTTACGATTCTGAAACAGTCTATTTGGGCGTTCTTTTTGGTTG